>QAOC01045820.1:0-96417 GCA_003255005.1 Begonia fuchsioides
GAAAATTAACGGAAGTTCGACCTCAAGACATTGTTCTTCGAAATTCAAACAGCAAACATTTGAAGTCTCGCAAAAATCTGGATACCCATTAAGGGAACCTAAATTAGGGGTGGGCGTCGGATTGGAGTTTTGGATCCGATCGGATCGGCTCCGAAATTCCATCCGAATCCGATCCGATCCGAAGCTATTTGAAGTTATCGGATCGGATCGGATCGGATTGTTCAATAAAGCAGACTCCGAAGATCCCCTGTTTTCCGTGCAATCCGAGAACCTAATCCAAAATTTCTCATCCAAGATTCAAACTATCATCCAAGATTCCAGACATACAACATAATCCAAAAATTTTGAAATCTATTCGTAATCCAAAAAAATTCATCCATAATTCATTATAATTCAAAACTATCTATACTCTAAATATATCAATAATCCAACGATAATATTTCATTCAAAACCAGAAGACCAGAACTCCAGAATACAAAAAATAATTGATAATGTCAACATAATACATAAAATAAACCATACAAAATAATCATAATCCGCCGTTTAGAGTTCAATAATCGGCTCTACGTCTCCACCGGTTGCATTCTCCGTAATTTCTACAAAAACACATAAAACATATTTATTAATATAACATCAATAAACAATAATGTTAATAAATAACGTGTAGTTGAAATATACCTTCGTCAATCGTTTTGTAATCTTCTAATACCTCCGACAAAAATGGAGTTTTAGATTTAGAACGGATCCAACTCTGAGTGCATATAAGGGCCTCCACTGTTTTTGGTAATAGAGAAGTGCAGAATGAGTCAATAACGCGACCACCACAACTGAAAGCTGACTCTGACAGCACTGTAGAAATCAGAACGATTAACACATCATTCGCTATCCGACTCAAAATTGGAAATTTATGAAAAAAAAAAACATCCAAACCAAATTTAAAATTCCCAAATAACTTAGTCCAAAAACAATTCTAGAATATTTGACATCAATTCTAAGGTATACAGGTATAAACAGATTTGCACTAAACATAAAGTCTGAGGTTTCTTACTATATAATTATATTTCACAATTCACATATTCACAATGTATCAAACCATGATTTGCACTCACTGGATCCGACCCAATCGGCAACAATCCGATCGGATTTGCAGGACGTCCACCCCTTTGCAGTTTGCACTAAACCAATTCCACGGGCTAAATGCCTAAATGGCTAAATCTATCCACTGTTTTTCATAACTCACAAATCACGTGAAGAAGATACCCACAAATCACAAATTCGAGAGGGATTGCGTCGGGTTGGAGTATCAACATTCAACTATTTATCAAGTAACAAGTTGATATACTCACAATTCACAAATCTGAATCATCAAATTGTAAAGACTATCATACCTTATGAATCACAAAGCTCGGGTTGGAGTTCGTCGGGGTTCGTCGGTTCTCGGGGTTAGTCGGGTTCGTCGTCCGCCTCTTGGGTTCGTCATGGGGTTCGCCGGGGTTCGTCGCGAGGTTCGTCGTCGAGGTTCGGACTTCGGCGTCGATTGTCGGGGACTCGGGATTTCAGAAGGCCGAAGGGTTACGATTTACGAATTTGGGGATTTCAGTTTTGCAATTATAAAGTATAGTCAATCCGAATGTCGGATTGGATCGGATCGCATTGAATCCGATAACGATCCGATCCGATAAGCGATCCGATTGTCGGATCGAAACTCGCATTTGCCGACCGAATACCCTTGCCCGATCCGATCCGATCCGATCTAACCCGATCGGATTGTCGGATTGGGTCGGATCCGCCCACCCCTAACCTAAATTATTGTAAATATAAGTTAGTGTATAAATTTAAAATAAATAGGTCCAAAATAAATAATCTAGAATTCTTCTAAAAATCTTAGATGTAACCACAAATACTTGTTCTTGATACAGCCCAAAGATGACTTATCATTCATTAATTACATTTCTAATTTTATTTATTAAATAAAAAGAAAAAACATCAATTCATTCCCACGTGCTAATTTATCCCAAAAGTATTATCTGGATATTCACTATTCAGATAAAGAAAAATAAATTAAAAATATTATCTACACAATAAATGAAAATAATAATTAAAATTGTTTGAAAAGGAGAAAGCCGACATGCAGACTAAAGCTTTGCAAGTTGCCAAATTTGGAATTAGGGTTTCAAAATTATGAAAAAAATCAATCAATTAAGTATTTATTTTCCAGTTGGATGTGATTGGGATTTGGGAGATAATTGGGTCCTATGAATTACTATGAGGGCCTTTTTTGTAGCTTGTCAACTTCTTTTTTGCTTTTTTATCCAATAAAATATCTTCTAATTCTTTCTTTTTTTAATAAATTCTAAATTATAAATATGCCAAAAAAAATATCTCATATAAAGGATAGCTAGATCATCCTCTTTGGGAAGAATTAAGGGCATTTTTTTGTGATAAATAATAATAATGGACCTTCTATTCAATCACTAGATTTATCATCTACGACAAATAAATAGAGCAAAATTAAAATGTAAAATTTAGCATTGCTCTTTAAAAACCGACATCCTTAACGTAGAAATTTTACGAGTTCTCAACGCTATTACTCTTTTTAGCATTGCTAAGAGGGATTACTAGAAGAATTTTACAAGTTTTCAAAAATTGAAACATTCGATGCAACGGCAGTTTACAAACGATCGAATTGCCAAAAATCACAGAAAATTCTCGACACAAGACATCACAAATTCGATAAAAAGCTAAGTCGGATTTGAGATAAGGATAGAAAAATGCAAATTGGAGAAACCTTTTTGGTGAGCCTATGAACCTTCCAAGAGACAGTTGGATTGCTTTGTCTTTGAACATCTTAACATGTCCAAAAAACTTCAACATCATACAAATTATGGTGATTTAGATGGTTTTTTTCCTCTTTTTTCTATTTTTATTCAAACAAAAGGAGCAATTTGCATCAATGATTAAGGGTATGCTCTTTTTTGAGTTCTATAAATAGGGTTCCAATAGTTTTCACAACCCATCTTCCCAACCCCAATTAGAGAGAAAGAGAGTAATGGAGAGCTCATTTTCAAAAACCCTGTTCTTCTTCTTTGCAGCCATTGCTATTCTTCAAAAACCAGGCATAAATGCAAGAGAAATTGCCTCAGAAAGCAGCACAGAATTCATCAAAACCTCATGCAGTTCAACCACATATCCAGCCCTTTGTTTTTCATCTCTTTCAGCCCATGCAAGCACAATCCAAACAAGCCCTCAACTTCTAGCCTCCACAGCCCTCACAGTGACCCTCTCTTCAGTTCAATCCACCTCCTCAACAATGGTGGAACTCCTCAAATCCCGAGGCCTGAACCCGAAAGCCATAGGCCCCATGAAAGACTGCATCGAAGAACTCGGCGATTCGGTCGTCGAGATTCACAAATCGATCAAAGAAATGGATGACCTCCAGGGCTCGGAATTCGGAGCCGTTATGAACGATATTCAAACGTGGATGAGCGCGGCTTTGACCGACGAAAGCACTTGCACTGACGGGTTCGAAGGGAACGATTCCATGAATGGAGATGTTAAAGTTGCCGCTAGGAACCGGGTCGTGGAAGTTGCGCAATTGACTAGCAATGCCTTGGCTTTGATCAATAGATATGCAGTTATCCATGGCTGAACGATAACATGGAGGAATGGAGCTTAAGGGTTTGAAATTTAGTTGATTTATGTGTAAAAAAATGTGTCTTCTGGGTGAGATTTCAGTGTATTTTTTCGAAGTTGGAGTTTTCATGGGCGAAAAACATGAAAATTTAGATGTAACTTGGGACTTTTTGTTGTAGCCAACACGTTTTTAATAATCTGATTCCAGAGTACTTTTAGACCGGCCGAGAAACAACCAACACGTTCTTACGTTGTTTCGATACAATCTCGAAACCAGACAGTGCACATTTTGTGCAAAGAACATAGATTATATCGACAAAATAAAAGGTGTTAATGTGGCTACAAAATACAGTTGAATTTGCATGGGGCCAAAACTTCATAATAGAGCAAGTGGATGTGAACTATTTTATCGGCGTAACCTATGTATTATTTATTAATTGGTGTAATAAATAAAATAATTAGTTTTTAATTAATTTTTTTCTTTATTTCTTATATTCTCTAGGGTTCATAGTTTGAAAATCATACTAAAAGTGTGCACTGTCTGTTTTCAGAAACACTTGAACTCTTGCGTGCGGTTCCAGTTAGGGCTGGGTGGATCCAACCCAATCCGGCAATCCAATCGGATTGGATCGGATCGGATCGGGTCGGATTGGGCAACGGTATGCAGTCGGCAAAGTTGAGTTTTGATCCGAACATCGGATCGTTTATCGGATCGGATCGTTATCGGATTCTAAGCGATCCGATCTGATCCGAACATCGGATTGCCGATTATAAACGAGTTCCAAATCGAAATTCTGAAATCCCCAAATCGAAAGTCGAAACCCTTCTGAACTCCCGAGTCCCGACTCCCGAGTCCCGACGATCGACTACGTGGCCCGCGACGAACCCCTCATTTTTCTTCTTTGCCGAAGTTCTCATCTTTGCCGACTGCCGAGTGCCGACGATCTCTTTCTCCCCTCTCAGGTTAGATTTCGTCGTTTAGCCTATTATTCGCATTATTTTGGAAATTGAATTCCGTCGTTGATTCAGTAGTTGTATTCAGTTGTTGTCGCATAATTGTCGATCTCTCACCTGCATTGTAGATGGATAACTTATTGTCGAACATCGGGAAGTCGAGTCCCGGAAGGGGGCGTCAGATCAGATTGGATCCGTTCCAATTCGACCCGATGCTTACCTGAAAACTCGTTACCAAATTTTAGAATGAATTTTTTTAATGAATTATTATATTTCGTGCTGTGTTTTATACAAATTTTAGAATCAATTTTTGTGATTTGTTAATTTGACACTTAAATTTGGTTTGGTTGTTTTGTTGCGGAATGAAAAGTTATCATGCAAACGTTATCATGCAAATTTTTTTTTGGATTGAAGAAAACAAGGCTTGAAAGGCTCAGATCGGCTCGCTCGTTTAGGCTCGAGGCTCGCGAGCCGGCTTGAGCTAATTTTTTTTGAAAAAAGCTCGACCGAGCCGGCTTGAATAGGCTTGGCTGGTTTGGCTCGGCAGGCTTGACGTGCCGGCCGTCCCGGGCTTGAGCCGGCTCGATTGCCAACTCTAGTTAGATCTCATTAGTTCTTCTTCATGCTCTTGAATAACTTGAAATTGCTCATCCTTAAAATTTTCATTCAATCAACGAACTTTTTTGTGAACCTCTAATTGTAATACTCAATAAAATAGTAATATTGTGATCCTTCTGGTGATAGAGTGAATGTCCCATATAGAGTGACTCTTAAACCTGTCAGCATAAGTATTGACAAATTATCTTGCCGATGCAAATACATTTTATTTTAATTATTTCTTCATGGTGCATTCTTGAAGCATGTAAGCACCACGTTTACCTTTCTACGCATACTGCTTTTAGTCGAAGAGATTTACTTTTTTTAAGCTCACTTTGTAACCTTTTTTAATGCAATTTTAATAATTTGAGCTCTGAGATCTGTAAGAAGTTCATACATTTTTCCAAGATAAAGTTTGTTCTGGGCTATTCCAGACAACCTTCAAAAAGAACGAACAATGAAGGTCTATAATTCTTGCAAAATGTCTTGTTCAATTGGAAAGAACTCAAAAGAAAAGATGAACTTTAGAATGTAAGTTCATTTCTTCATAAAAATAACCTTTTCTGTTTACATTTTAATAATTTCAATGACAGTATTGGAAACATATTCATTACACTATCGTTAACTATTTCATGTCTTATGGTTTGAGAAGTAGAAAACGGATTTTTTCCGAAAGATTAATTTCAATTCATTTTGGTCCTTGTTAAGTCTTGAAAAAGACTTGATTATGTCCATCAAAGTTAGGAAAATTGTTAAGCCTTAAGTGATAAATTAAGGAATTTTATGCTGGAAGCTGTATTTGGTGCTGCAGCTCATGCTACAGCACAGAATCAGGGGGCAGTAATGAATTTATGTTAATTTTGGTAATTCCAAGAATATCTTTATCTGCCCGATTGGTTACCTATTTTGCAAAGATTATGCTGGATAAAGATGGAAAGCAATGAAGTTAAAAGAGATAAGATTGGAGAGATTTAAATGGCAAAATTGGCGGATTGGAGAGAGAAGAAAATCTCCACAGATCAAGAGATTCTGAATTTAGTTAAAATCTCCACAAATCAAGGGATTCCGAATTCAGTTTTGGAAAGAGAAGATAGCTGCCACAATTTTCAAAGAGAGGAGCACGAATCAGATCAAGAGAGACAAGGAGAGGGAGATAGACGAAATACAGAAGAAACGCAGCCACGCCGTGCGGATCGAAACAGATAACCGGAGCCGATTCAAGAACTTGCGGGACGCCCCCGGGGTTTTGAAGAAAGCGACGGTGAATCCGTTTATCTTTTATTAGGCTCTGCAATTATGATTCACGAACAATTATCTTGTGTTCTTTTGATTTTCAGCATGAACTAAATTCATTTCGGTTAGATTTTGGAAGTATCTTGTTTTATGAACTCTCGGTTTGTATTTATTTCGTAATTTGAATAATTCAACTAGGTTTTCATTCATATCGTGTATAAGCTGGACGCCACAATTATAACGTATTTAATGATTTCTAACACACCATTAGAAAATCATCTAGAAAGTAGTTGAATTGCTTGAGTTGTCTTGACCAGATTATAAGAAGGTGTCCAGAAGATGAATTTTCATCTGTGCTGCAGCATTGCCATACAGCACCCACTACGGAGGAATAAGAACAGCATCAAAGGTTTTGCAATCAGGTTTGTACTGGCCTACACTATTCAAGGATGCTAATAAATTTGTTAAAACGTGTGATAAGTGCCAGCGGAGCGGGAACATATCAACAAAACACGAGATGCCACTCACAAATATTTTAGAAGTCGAGCTTTTCGATGTTTGGGGAATCGATTTCATGGGGCCATTACCCTCATCATTCGGAAATCAATATATTTTATTAGCAGTTGATTACGTCTCCAAATGGGTAGAAGCGGTGCCATTACAGAAAAGTGATGCCAAAAGTGTTACTGGTTTTCTACATCGAAATATTTTTACTTGATTCGGCACTCCAAAAGCAATCATAAGCGATGGTGGAAGTCATTTTTGCAATAGGAAATTTCAGAGCTTATTAGCTAAATCTAAATATGGGGTAAAGCATAAGGTGACTACAGCTTACCATCCGCAAGCAAATGGACAAGCAGAGGTGTCGAATCGAGAAATTAAAAAGATTCTGGAAAAGGTAGTAAACCCCAAAAGGAAAGATTGGGCATCTAAGCTGCCAGATGCGTTGTGGGCATACCGTACAACATACAAAACACCGATTGGAGCATCTCCTTTCAGACTAGTTTTCTGGAAGGCATTTCATCTCCGAGTCGAGCTAATTCACAAGGCTCACTGGGCTGTTGCAAAATTAAATTTAGATGCAGATGCTGCTGGAGAGGAAAGGATGCTTCAATTAAATGAGTTGGACGAATTTTGATTAAATGCTTACGAGAATGTTGCATTCTACAAAGAGAAAGTTAAAAAATGGCACGACAAAAATATACAGGGGAGAACGTTCAAGATTGGAGAGAAAGTACTGGTTTATGACTCGAGACTAAAAATTTTTCCCGGGAAGCTAAAATCAAGATGGTCAGGACCATTCTTGATATCGAATGTCACGACTTTTGGAGTGATTGAACTTTTCAACGAAGCAACCAGACAATATTTCAAAGTCAATGCACAAAGAGTAAAACAATTTCTGGAAAATACAGCAGGCGAGGAGCAAAATTCGTCCGTGCTATTGAACGACGCTGCATAATGCACTGCAGCGAAGAGTCGGGCCGTCGACTTTAAAACAAGCGCTTAAGGGAGACAACCCTCAGTGATTTTTAATTTTTAAAGTCTATTTTACTATTGTTGAGTCTATTTAGGGTATTAAAGTTAAGTTAGATTTTTTTTATTCCTTTCCAAATCTCCACCTATTTTCGCTCCTATTCTCCCGAGATTTCCTTTCCTATTTGCAGATTTTTCTCCTTCGGCGCTGCGACCTTCTTCCTTATAGCCGAGCAGACTGAGCAGACATAGCTTCTACATCTTCGAGCATTGCAACATCTTCATCAAGGAAGCAGCAAAAGACTGAAATTAGGGTTACGGAAGCGAGTCCAAAGATGACCGAAAAGGGAAAACAGAAGGTGCGAGTTCAGAAAAAAGAAAGGGAGGTCCGCCTGATTGCAACAAAATCGCAGAGAGTTCTGCGACATCGGGTTCGAACTGCTGCTCTCCAAAATCCGAACACGGCTACAGAATCACACCTAATAGACGAATCTAGTGATGAAGACAAAATACCACTGATTCGGACAAAAAAGGCAAGGACAGAAACGAGTTCATTAGAAACCGCATCACCACAACCCGAGATTGCCGACATTCTGCTCGGGATGAAGCAAAATCCCACAAAATTCACAAAGGATGGGATTTTTGACAGAACTTACATTAGGCGCTCCAAGGAAACCCTCTGCTTAACGCCTATTCCAGAAGAAGAAAAAGAGGAGACTCCACAGCAGCCGCCACAACACAAGAACATGGAGGACCAGCAGCATCTTGCTGCCTCCCAAAATCAACAAGCTTCGGAAAAGGTTAATTCAGTAAGGACAGGTGACACAAATTTATCTTCGGGTACCCCAAAAAGAAGGGTCAAGATGTCTGCAAGAAGGATAAGGCAAAAGGCACCCAAGTTTGTCACTAAGAAAGCCGAACAAAAATTTGCACAATTCAACAAAAGGTCGCTTGCTGTGGAAAAAGGTTTTGAACAACTGGATGGTACTTTTTCTCACTTCCCTATATATATTACCAGTGTTATATCTAGTAGGGGATGAGAGAAATTTTGTGCAAAACCAAATGATCCGATTGGAAATTTAGTCCGGGAGTTTTATGCTAATTTTGATGAGAATGACCCAGAATTCGTAACTGTTAGAGGAAAAACAGTAAACTTCATGCCGAATGTCATCAACAAATATTATGAGATTCCAAAAATTCGGGACGAACACACAGAGTTGTTTGTAAATGATTCAGCCTCCTTCCTTCAAGAAGTGCTGCTGCATGTTGCTGAACCAGGGACCTCATGGGATATCTCAAAAGCCAGAGCCTATTCCATACCGAGAGTAAGTTTGAATTCAAAAGCAAATGTATGGTACCACTTCATTAAATATAAATTATCACCATCTTCTCATGGTCAACATGTGATTAAGGAGAGAGCTATACTTTTATACTGCTTGATAACCGGAAAAACCATTGATGTTGGCTTAATAATTTTCAATGCTCTCTGTGCAATTGCGATGAAATGCAGCAGTCAACTATTGTTTCCTTCTCTTGTTTCGGATTTATGTTTAGTTGCAGGAGTGCAGGTTTCGGATCAGGACGAAAAGGTAAATACAACAGGGTTCATAACCTCGTTAACAATGTCCCGAATTACTCAAGAGGAGAATGAAAATCTGCCTGCCACTGCAAAGAAAACTGCTTCTCAGTCTGCCGTTGTAGCTCACTCCACAGCGCAGAGCCTTCAGCTCATGGAATCCAGACTCAGTATGCTTGAGGTACAACTTCAATGCCTTACTGATAATTTAGATTCCTATTTTTCTTATGCTGCAGCAAGGGACACAACACTGTTCGAAGCCTCGAAGCACAACCCGAAAAACTCCAAGATTCAATTTCCAGCCTTTCCAAAATTGTTNCCTGAATTGAGGGAGATTCTAGATGATTTGGTGGTTGATAAACTTTATTGCTTAAATTTGGAATGATATAGGCAATGGTCGGAAATATGTTATCTTTTTGTTGACTAGTTTTACTTTGTTTTCTTTTTGCTTTACATCACTCGAGGGCGAGCAATGGATTAAGTTTGAGGATGTTGTTAAGTCTTGAAAAAGACTTGATTATGTCCATCAAAGTTAGGAAAATTGTTAAGCCTTAAGTGATAAATTAAGGAATTTTATGCTAGAAGCTGTATTTGGTGCTGCAGCTCATGCTACAGCACAGAATCAGCGGGCAACAATGAATTTATGATAATTTCGGTAATTCCGAGAATATCTTTATTTGCTCGATTGGTTACCTATTTTGCAGGGATTATGCTGGATAAAGATGGAAAGCAATGAAGTGAAAAAGATAAGATTGAAGAGATTTAAATGGCGAAATTGGCGGATTTGAGAGAGAAGAAAATCTCCACAAATCAAGGGATTCTGAATTTAGTTAAAATCTTCACAAATCAAGGGATTCCAAATTCAGTTTTGGAAAGAGAAGATAGCTGCCACAATTTTAAAAGAGAGGAGCACGATTCAGATCAAGAGAGACAAGGAGAGGGAGATAGACGAAATACAGAAGAAACGCAGCCACGCCGTACGGATCGAAACGGATAACCGGAGCCGATTCAAGAACTTGCGGGACGCCACCGGGGTTTGGAAGAAAGCGACGGTGAATCCGTTTATCTTTTATTAGGCTCTGCAATTATGATTCACGAACAATTATCTTGTGTTCTTTTTAATTTCAGCATGAATTAAATTCATTTCGGTTAGATTTTGGAAGTACCTTATTTTATAAACTCTCGGTTTGTATTTTTTTCGTAATTTGAATAATTCAACTAGGTTTTCATTCCTATCGTGTATAAGCTGGACGCCACAGTTATAACGTATTTAATGATTTCTAACACGCCATTAGAAAATCATCTAGAAAGTAGTTGAATTGCTTGAGTTGTTAAATTAGTTTGTTTGCAATTTAACTAAACGTTTTTAATTTATTAAAACGTTAGCTCAAGGGGAAAGTAATAAGATCGGTTCTGAAGGTCTTCAATTCCCAATGTCTTTGCTATAAGATTGGAAGGAGTTGAGAAAATGAGTCAATCGGTAGGCGACGCCAGCCATCGATTTCATAGATATCTTTTCCGTCAAACGTGCTGTAGTCTGTGTTGTAGCACAGACATACAGCCGAGAGTGAATAAACAAGAGAAACCGAAATCTAACCTTCCTTATCGCTGAATTTCGTTCGTTTATCAAATATGCATGTCTCTTTTAATTTGTTTACATTTTCTTTTTATTTTACTTTTAACAAAAAAATCATCAAACCATTTTTATCAATTTTATATAACTATTTTATATTGCATATTCGGAAAATATTAGATTTCATTATCATCGTGGGATCGATAATCTTTTATATTACTTGACTGTGCACTTGCAGTTTTTAACGGCACATTCGCACCCAAGAGTCGTATCCTCACCTGTTTGGTTTTATATTTTAGATGCATTCGCTTTCCAGGATAGAGGTACTTCTGGTCCTGCATGGCTCGGTGCTCGGCTCCTGTTATTCTTTTCTTTTCTAGAGAACAGAAAGAGCTGATGACTGGCTAATCAATGAGGTGTTAAGGGCTGTGTCCTTTGTCCATGCTTCGAAATAGTGTTACCTTTTTATAGCAAAAGAAACTCATTAAGAAATGATTCTTGCCTTTTATCTATTCATGTTACTGTATAAATCACTCTCTGGAGATATAAAAATATCATTACGATGACTCAAAATAGCTCAAACATTGAGTTCTAACGTGTTCCGATGGTTTATTTGACTGAGTTGTAACATATATTATTTATTGCCTTAACACCAAAAGTCATACGATCCTGGCGTGCTTTCGGTCTTAGAAAGTATTTTCTCCTTTGATCTTTCCTTTCCTCTATCTTCTCAAAGAATGCCAAGAAAAGGTTCTAGTTATACAAGTATAGACTCCCTCCCTCTCTCCCTCTCTCTCTCTAACTGGTTTTCTTATAGTTTCTATGACATTTTTCTCTTACTAGGGAGTAAGAGATCCAATCTATGACTCCAAATCTATGTTGGGTATGCTTAGAGAGCACTTATCCGGAATTTCAATCAAGGAATTGGATGCAGGTAATTCAAAATACATGTTTTTTTTCTTTTTATTTTATATTTATTTATTTATTATATTTCTTTAATTCTATGCTGTTCTAACTCAAGTCAAGGGCACTGTCCACATGATGAGCTGCCTGAAGAAGTGAATTCTATCATCAATCAATGGTTAGTGCATATAGAAAATTTGGAAAACTACTCTTTCTCCATTTGATTTTTGTAATTACACCATTTTTTTAATAAAAATGGCGAAATACCGATTCTGGGAGTTTTATTTTCCAGCTAATTAAAAATATTTTTGTTGCTAAAAATACATTAAATTGTTTCTAAAAATTGAAGAAAATTAACGGAAGTTCGACCTCAAGACATTGTTCTTCGAAATTCAAACAGCAGACATTTGAAGTCTCGCAAAAATCTGGATACCCATTAAGGGAACCTAAATTAGGGGTGGGCGTCGGATTGGAGTTTTGGATCCGATCGGATCGGCTCCGAAATTCCATCCGAATCCGATCCGATCCGAAGCTATTTGAAGTTATCGGATCGGATCGGATCGGATTGTTCAATAAAGCAGACTCCGAAGATCCCCTGTTTTCCGTGCAATCCGAGAACCTAATCCAAAATTTCTCATCCAAGATTCAAACTATCATCCAAGATTCCAGACATACAACATAATCCAAAAATTTTGAAATCTATTCGTAATCCAAAAAAATTCATCCATAATTCATTATAATTCAAAACTATCTATACTCTAAATATATCAATAATCCAACGATAATATTTCATTCAAAACCAGAAGACCAGAACTCCAGAATACAAAAAATAATTGATAATGTCAACATAATACATAAAATAAACCATACAAAATAATCATAATCCGCCGTTTAGAGTTCAATAATCGGCTCTACGTCTCCACCGGTTGCATTCTCCGTAATTTCTACAAAAACACATAAAACATATTTATTAATATAACATCAATAAACAATAATGTTAATAAATAACGTGTAGTTGAAATATACCTTCGTCAATCGTTTTGTAATCTTCTAATACCTCCGACAAAAATGGAGTTTTAGATTTAGAACGGATCCAACTCTGAGTGCATATAAGGGCCTCCACTGTTTTTGGTAATAGAGAAGTGCAGAATGAGTCAATAACGCGACCACCACAACTGAAAGCTGACTCTGACAGCACTGTAGAAATCAGAACGATTAACACATCATTCGCTATCCGACTCAAAATTGGAAATTTATGAAAAAAAAAAACATCCAAACCAAATTTAAAATTCCCAAATAACTTAGTCCAAAAACAATTCTAGAATATTTGACATCAATTCTAAGGTATACAGGTATAAACAGATTTGCACTAAACATAAAGTCTGAGGTTTCTTACTATATAATTATATTTCACAATTCACATATTCACAATGTATCAAACCATGATTTGCACTCACTGGATCCGACCCAATCGGCAACAATCCGATCGGATTTGCAGGACGTCCACCCCTTTGCAGTTTGCACTAAACCAATTCCACGGGCTAAATGCCTAAATGGCTAAATCTATCCACTGTTTTTCATAACTCACAAATCACGTGAAGAAGATACCCACAAATCACAAATTCGAGAGGGATTGCGTCGGGTTGGAGTATCAACATTCAACTATTTATCAAGTAACAAGTTGATATACTCACAATTCACAAATCTGAATCATCAAATTGTAAAGACTATCATACCTTATGAATCACAAAGCTCGGGTTGGAGTTCGTCGGGGTTCGTCGGTTCTCGGGGTTAGTCGGGTTCGTCGTCCGCCTCTTGGGTTCGTCATGGGGTTCGCCGGGGTTCGTCGCGAGGTTCGTCGTCGAGGTTCGGACTTCGGCGTCGATTGTCGGGGACTCGGGATTTCAGAAGGCCGAAGGGTTACGATTTACGAATTTGGGGATTTCAGTTTTGCAATTATAAAGTATAGTCAATCCGAATGTCGGATTGGATCGGATCGCATTGAATCCGATAACGATCCGATCCGATAAGCGATCCGATTGTCGGATCGAAACTCGCATTTGCCGACCGAATACCCTTGCCCGATCCGATCCGATCCGATCTAACCCGATCGGATTGTCGGATTGGGTCGGATCCGCCCACCCCTAACCTAAATTATTGTAAATATAAGTTAGTGTATAAATTTAAAATAAATAGGTCCAAAATAAATAATCTAGAATTCTTCTAAAAATCTTAGATGTAACCACAAATACTTGTTCTTGATACAGCCCAAAGATGACTTATCATTCATTAATTACATTTCTAATTTTATTTATTAAATAAAAAGAAAAAACATCAATTCATTCCCACGTGCTAATTTATCCCAAAAGTATTATCTGGATATTCACTATTCAGATAAAGAAAAATAAATTAAAAATATTATCTACACAATAAATGAAAATAATAATTAAAATTGTTTGAAAAGGAGAAAGCCGACATGCAGACTAAAGCTTTGCAAGTTGCCAAATTTGGAATTAGGGTTTCAAAATTATGAAAAAAATCAATCAATTAAGTATTTATTTTCCAGTTGGATGTGATTGGGATTTGGGAGATAATTGGGTCCTATGAATTACTATGAGGGCCTTTTTTGTAGCTTGTCAACTTCTTTTTTGCTTTTTTATCCAATAAAATATCTTCTAATTCTTTCTTTTTTTAATAAATTCTAAATTATAAATATGCCAAAAAAAATATCTCATATAAAGGATAGCTAGATCATCCTCTTTGGGAAGAATTAAGGGCATTTTTTTGTGATAAATAATAATAATGGACCTTCTATTCAATCACTAGATTTATCATCTACGACAAATAAATAGAGCAAAATTAAAATGTAAAATTTAGCATTGCTCTTTAAAAACCGACATCCTTAACGTAGAAATTTTACGAGTTCTCAACGCTATTACTCTTTTTAGCATTGCTAAGAGGGATTACTAGAAGAATTTTACAAGTTTTCAAAAATTGAAACATTCGATGCAACGGCAGTTTACAAACGATCGAATTGCCAAAAATCACAGAAAATTCTCGACACAAGACATCACAAATTCGATAAAAAGCTAAGTCGGATTTGAGATAAGGATAGAAAAATGCAAATTGGAGAAACCTTTTTGGTGAGCCTATGAACCTTCCAAGAGACAGTTGGATTGCTTTGTCTTTGAACATCTTAACATGTCCAAAAAACTTCAACATCATAGAAATTATGGTGATTTAGATGGTTTTTTTCCTCTTTTTTTCTATTTTTATTCAAACAAAAGGAGCAATTTGCATCAATGATTAAGGGTATGCCCTTTTTTGAGTTCTATAAATAGGGTTCCAATAGTTTTCACAACCCATCTTCCCAACCCCAATTAGAGAGAAAGAGAGTAATGGAGAGCTCATTTTCAAAAACCCTGTTCTTCTTCTTTGCAGCCATTGCTATTCTTCAAAAACCAGGCATAAATGCAAGAGAAATTGCCTCAGAAAGCAGCACAGAATTCATCAAAACCTCATGCAGTTCAACCACATATCCAGCCCTTTGTTTTTCATCTCTTTCAGCCCATGCAAGCACAATCCAAACAAGCCCTCAACTTCTAGCCTCCACAGCCCTCACAGTGACCCTCTCTTCAGTTCAATCCACCTCCTCAACAATGGTGGAACTCCTCAAATCCCGAGGCCTGAACCCGAAAGCCATAGGCCCCATGAAAGACTGCATCGAAGAACTCGGCGATTCGGTCGTCGAGATTCACAAATCGATCAAAGAAATGGATGACCTCCAGGGCTCGGAATTCGGAGCCGTTATGAACGATATTCAAACGTGGATGAGCGCGGCTTTGACCGACGAAAGCACTTGCACTGACGGGTTCGAAGGGAACGATTCCATGAATGGAGATGTTAAAGTTGCCGCTAGGAACCGGGTCGTGGAAGTTGCGCAATTGACTAGCAATGCCTTGGCTTTGATCAATAGATATGCAGTTATCCATGGCTGAACGATAACATGGAGGAATGGAGCTTAAGGGTTTGAAATTTAGTTGATTTATGTGTAAAAAAATGTGTCTTCTGGGTGAGATTTCAGTGTATTTTTTCGAAGTTGGAGTTTTCATGGGCGAAAAACATGAAAATTTAGATGTAACTTGGGACTTTTTGTTGTAGCCAACACGTTTTTAATAATCCGATTCCAGAGTACTTTTAGACCGGCCGAGAAACAACCAACACGTTCTTACGTTGTTTCGATATAATCTCGAAACCAGACAGTGCACATTTTGTGCAAAGAACATAGATTATATCGACAAAATAAAAGGTGTTAATGTGGCTACAAAATACATTTGAATTTGCATGGGCCAAAACTTCATAATAGAGCAAGTGGATGTGAACTATTTTATCGGCGTAACCTATGTATTATTTATTAATTGGTGTAATAAATAAAATAATTAGTTTTTAATTAATTTTTTTCTTCATTTCTTATATTCCCTAGGGTTCATATTTGGAAAATCATACTAAAAGTGTGCACTGCCTGGTTTCGAGAAACACTAGAACTCTTGCATGCGGTTCTAGTTAAGGCTGGGTGGATCCGACCCAATCCGGCAATCCAATCGGATTGGATCGGATCGGGTCGGATTGAGCAACGGTATTTAGTCGGCAAAGTTGAGTTTTGATCCGAACGTCAGATCGTTTATCGGATCGGATCGTTATCGGATTCTAAGCGATCCGATCCGATCCGAACATCGGATTGCCGATTATAAACGAGTTCCAAATCGAAATTCTGAAATCCCCAAATCGAAAGTCGAAACCCTTCTGAACTCCTGACTCCCGACTCCCGACACCCGACGATAGACTACGTGGCCTAGTTGTATTCAATTTTTGTCGCATTATTGTTGATGTCTCACCGGAATTGTAGATGGATAACATATTGTCAAACATCGGGAAGTCGGGTCCCGAAAGGGATGGGCGTCGTATCGGATTGGATCTGATCCAATCCGATCCAATCCGACCCGATGCTTACCCAAGAACTCGTTACCAAATTTTAGAATGAATTTTTGTAATGAATTATTGTATTTCGTGTTGTGTTTTATACAAATTTTAGAATCAATTTTTGTGATTTGTGAATTTGACACTTTTAAATTATTGTATTTCGTCTTCTGTATCATATTTTACGCAGGCAGAAGCGCGTGAAATACTTGCGAGCATGATTATAACCGATGAAATACCAATGAGAATGGTAGAAAAAGAAAGATTCAGAAAGTGGTGCGCATATCTCCGCCCCGAGTTAGTTCTACCTTCGCGCAGGTCATTGTCAAGTGATATCGAGGCCATTTATAAGAGGAAAAAAAATGAGTTGAAAGATTATTTTAGTAAAAGTAATTAGAGAGTTTGCCTGACAACAGATACTTAGACGTCTGCGCAGAATACAAACTACATGATTTTGACAGGCCACTTTATCGATGGAGATTGAAAATTGCAAAAGAAAATATTAAATTTTCGACAGATGACCACAGAGGAGAAACCATTGAAAAATTAATTGAGAGATGTTTGCGCGATTGGGGGATTGAGAACGTGTTCACAATTACGGTGGACAACGCCTCCTCAAATGATGTGGTCATTTCACATATGGTTAGGAGTTTGCAACATTGGAATGAATTGGTTTTGGATGGAGAGTTCATTCACGTGCGATGCTTCGCTCATATCACCAATTTAATTGTGAATGATGGGCTTCAAGAGCATCAAGCTTCTATTAGTCGAGTATGGAGGGCGGTGAAGTACGTTAAATCTTCACCAGCACGTTTAGTGAAGTTTAAAAGTTGCATTGACATGATGAAAATAACATTTATGGGCAATGTGACATCTGATGTGCCTACTTGATGGAACTCGACATACCTTATGTTGGAAAGAACTGAGAAATATGCAGCTGCATTCGAAAAACTTGCAGAATCTGACACTCAGTTCTTAGCATATATGAGACATGAAGGGTCTCTCACAGACGAAGATTGAGTGTATATTAGTCAATTTACCAAATTCTTGGAAATTTTCTATGATTCGACGGTTGCAGTATCGGGTTCCCTGTATGTGACCTCCAACATGTATGTTAGTGAGGTATGTCGAATGAAACTTAATATTCAAATGCACGTTGACGGTCCTAATCCATTATTGAGAACAATGGTTAATGGCATGATTGTGAAATTCGACAAGTATTGGGGGGACGTCAAAAAAATCAATAAACTTATGTGGATTGCAGTTCTTTTGGATCCTTGGTCCAAAGCAAATATGTTAAAACTTTGTTTGACCATTCTGATGGGGGACGAGCGGGGGCGTGAATCTTATGACAAAGTAAATGTTCTTTTGCGCCGACTTTACAGTGAGTATAAAGGTTCAAGCGACGAACCATCGAGTTCGTCCAATGTTAGCGCACCACTACTGAAGGATCCTTTATTTTCTAGATTATACTCTGGGACATCTTTTACCGAGTCTACCTGGAGCCGGCAAATGAGCCGGCTCGAGCGAGCCGAGCTCGGGTTCGGCCGGCTCATCGAGTCTGCCGAGCTATTCAAGCCGAGCCTGTCGAGCCTAATCGAGCCGAGCTTGTCAAGCTTTTTTTTAAAAAAATTTGGCTCGAGCGAGCTATCGAGCCTCGAGCCGAGTGAGCCTAACTCCCGAGCCTAATCGAGCCAAAAATGAGTCGAGCTTAAACGAACCGAACAATTCGATCGTAATGAGAAATTTGAAAAATAATCATTATAAAATTTAAAAAATTACATAGCATTTATTGAAAAATTACATAACATTGTACAAAAATAATTATATTGTGCATCAATATTCAATACTCAATACATATGTAAACTTAAAAAAAAATTAGTCGTCAAATTCCAAATTTTTGAATTCTTCCTTGAGTTCATCATCTCGTTGTTGCTCTCTCGTAACGGCATCACTCCAATCCTTCATGCATATGAGTGCTTCCACGATAACCGGTGCAAGACTCCCTCGTCGATCGTTGTAAACGCGTCCACCCGCACTAAAAGCCGACTCGGAAGCTACAGTTGAAACATGAGGAGTTAGTAAATCACGGGCCATTTTTGAAAGTATCGGATACAATCCCGAATTATTTTTCCACCAACTCAAGATATCGAAGGTCGTATCACGAAGAACTTTGAAACGCGTATCTAAATATGTATCTAGTTCCGTTTGATAGGAGCCAAACCGATGGACGTCGCCATCAACTTCCTTGTTTATCGATTCCAAATCGTCATTTAGTGGGTCTCCAAACCCGGATCCACCGCTATAAGTACTACCGACTTGAGATGATCGAGTATCACAATATTTTAATTGGTAAGATGCAAATAAAGTAGCAAGTTCAGTTTTTAATGATTGTTGAGTAGCAACCGAAATAAAACCTAAGTTATGCGCAATTTTATCAAGCATTAATTGACAACTCTTTATTTTATATCTCGGAAGCATAATTAAAGCAAACGAAAAAATAAACGGAATTTCAAGCCAATATTTTTTAAATTTTGTTTCCATTTTATTGACTATTTCCAAAAATTCATTAATTTGTTTATATCTCAAAAATACATCGGTTAATTTTACAAACCAAGGAAGCACAAGATGTGTGGTCGGATAATAAATTCCCGAACATTCTTTTGTTGCTTCAAAAAATGGTTTCAAAAAATCAAGAAACAAATTAGCCATATCGCAACTACATCTATCTAAAATAATAGTTTGTGATTTTTGACTAATATAATCACAAATAACATTCCAATACGGTTTTGCATTTTCCAACATTAAATAAGTCGAATTCCACCTAGTCGATACATCCGTTTTTAATTTTTTCGGTCGGAGATTAACCGCTTTACAAAATTCTTTGTACTCTTGTTGTCGGGAGTTAGACGTTGTAATAAAAGAAATTGCACTTCTAATACTATCAATATGTGGAGAAATAAAACTCATACCATCTCTAACTATTAAATTCAAAATATGACAAACACATCGCATATGTAAAAGAGAAGATTGAGAATTATCAACTTGAAATAATCGTTTAAATTGAGAAATGCATACGTCGTTAGCGGACGCATTATCTAAAGTAATACTAAAAATTCTATCTCTAACATTATATTCTTGTAAAATAGCTAAAATGTATCGATAAATTGTAATACCACTATGCGGATATTCGCAACTACGAAATCCTAAAATTCGTTTATGAAGTTGCCAATTATTATCAATAAAATGCGACGTTACAAGTATATAGCCGAGTGCATTCGGTGCACTTAATAAATCAGAAGTAATACAAATCGACATATGTTGTGTTTGTGCAAAAAGACAAAATAATTCGTTTTTCATTTTCGTATACAATTTAATTATGTCACCTCGTAGTGTATTACGAGGAATTCTTCGATAATTAAGGTTAATATATTCCCTAATAAAATTTTCGTGTACCTCACTATCAAACATTGATAGCGGGACCTCGTGTTGAGCCACAAATCTTGCAGCACCTTATTGCAATCTTTCATGCGAATATAAAAAATTAGTGTTACCGCTAGCCGATAATTGTAATTGTCTTTTATCGGGCGTTTGCTCGTGTGCGTGACAATGTTGATAATGTCTACGAATCGTACTAGTCGTCGATTCGTAAGCATAATTTTTGGCACAATACTTACATTGTGCCCAATTTTCTAATTTTCCTTCGACATTCATTTCGACAATTTTAAAATGCTTCCAAACATCGGACGTTTTATTTTTTTTGGACGGGGAAGTGATGACGTGGATGCTTGTGCAGATGTTTGTCCAATTGAAAATGCCGGATTATTTGTGCCAATTTCTTGAATATCATCATCCGAATTGGTAACATATTCTATGTTTCTTGGATCCATCTCGATAAAAAATAATAAATAAATTGATACCGTTCACCAATTACTCGGGTCGATATTGACTTGTACGTGGCAATAAATCGTTAATTCCACAAATACGAGTCCTGAAAAAATATTAAAAAAACATTAGTTCGAAGTTAATACTAAGTTTGACGATTAATTAACGATATATTACCGATAAAACATACATCGATGAGTAATTTGCTAATGCTTGAATAAATCGTCAACACACGCGAAACAGCGAAAGTAGTTCCGAGAATTGGAATTGAGAGCTTGAGAGAATTCAAGAAAATTTTTGGTAAATTTTAACACCCAAATCAACCTTATTCATACCAAAAACATCAAATATACCTGTTTTTTTTCTCCCCTCCCGATTTACAACGGTCATCAGACCGTTGCAAGCAGCCCACGTCGGCTGCTCTGCTGGCGAGAGAGAGAGAGAGAGAGAGACTGTTGAAGAATTTTCTGATAATCTAGACCTTGCTATGGTGGAAATTAAATTCTCATAAATTTCCAATTTTGAGTATGATAGCGAAGGACATGTTAATCGTTCTGATTTCTACGGTATCGTCGGAGTCAGCTTTTAGCTATGGTGGTCGCGTTATTGACTCATTTCGCACTTCTTTGTTATCGAAAACAGTGGAGGCCCTTATATGCACTCAGAGTTGGATCCGTTCTGAATATGAAACTCTATTGTTGTCGGAGGTAGTGAAAGATTACAAAACGATTGACGAATGTATATTTCAACTACACGTTATTTATTAACATTACTATTTTATTAATGTTATATTAATAAGGATGTTTTATGTGTTTTTGTTTTGTAGAAATTACGGAGAATGTAACCGGGGGAGACATAGAGCCGATTATTGAACTCTAATCGAATGGATGGATTATTAATATCGTATGTTTTAGTCTTTAGATTATGTATTATGTTGAGATTATGAATTGTTTTCGTATTCTTGATTGTTTTGGTCTTTGGATTATGATTGATGAATTATTGATACTTTGATAGATTTGGATTATGAATAGTTTTTTATTATAATTAATTATTATGGATGAATTTTTTTGGATTATTATTGGATTAGAGATAGTTTATTTTTAGTTGTTTTGGATTATGGATATGTTCATCTTGTAGCTGAAAAATTTAGGAAAGACAAAATGCTCTCGGGAAAATGGCTCTATGGAAATTGATCTCTGGAAAATAGAAATGCTCTCGGAAAAACGGCTCTCGAGAAAACGTCGGATCTGAAATCCAATCCGATAACTTTGCCGAATTCGGATCGGATCGAATTCGGATAGAGTTTTAGAACCAATCTAATCGGATCCCCTACTCCAATCTGATTTTTGTCCGATCGAATTGGATCGACAACAATTTGATCCAATCCTATTAGACGCACACGAATTGGACGCCCACGAATCCATCAGCACTATTTCTTCATCCTACACTGGTTCTTCGCCTTTCTAGCTAAGGTTTTCTTCTGTTTCTAATCTTTTGATCTTTCCGCAGATTCTGCTATTTCTTGTTTGAAATCTCATCTCTCTTTTGCATTTCGAATCTTTTGTTTTGTGTTGGTCCCATCTTTACTTGTCTGCTCCCTCTCTCTCTAGGGTTTTTAAGTTTCCGCATCCAATCTTTCAGAATACGATCGTTTTGTATTTGTTTCTCTTTGAATTGCTATGGATTTGTATCTAGTGTCTTGATACTCATGCTATCCATTTTTGAATAATACTTGACTTTTCTATCTCTGTGTTCGAAATTTCTTCTCTGCGTCGATTCCGTCGACGAATAGCGTGATTTTTCTTTCCTCGCGGCATAATTTAGCTTCAACTCTCTAAATGCGGCTTAGATTTCAAGATTCATTCATGACAGAACTCTTTTCGTAGTAGTTTTGTGCATTGTAGTAAATCAATTGGTTGTCCATTTTGTTATGTGCACATTTACATTGATTTCGGAATTTTCTGCAGACAAAACGCTTATGCAAGTTCTGTTTTCTGATAATTTACAGTTCTCAGTCTTTTTTCTAATGGAAGCTATCTTATTCCATTCGAATTATCCAATAATGGAAAACAAAAGAGGCTGCACAACGATGAGCAATTACGGAAGTTGGAACAGAACCAACGAAGCAAGCTTTAGCGGACAAGATTCAGCTGTAGGAATCAAGTATGGTTGGAGAAGGTACATTAAGATCACTAGTTCTTTCATGGCATCCATCTATTACTAGTCAAATTAGTTGTAAGTATAATTTATGGCTTTTATAAAATTGTTAGGTGTTTTACTCAATCTTTTCTTGCTAGATTGATTTCTCTCTTGTACACATTTGACTCATTGAGAATACTAGGGCTTGAGATTGCACACGATCAGTTGCTAAGAACAAAATGTTGACATTTTGTCTAACTAAAAGGCGGGAGCACAAGTTTCTTAGTCAAGAAATCAGAAAGTTAATTGTCTGATCTTGAATGCCATTAGAGTTTGTTCTGATATTCAACTTTGAAAGCCAAGTTTATGTGATAATCATGCTGTTACGACCAGGAGTTGATTATGTTCTTTTTTGCACAGTTTGCCAATGAGAAGAGTTAAGTGGAAATTAGCCTTTACCTTGGACACTAGTGGGATCTCCGGCAACAGGGAAGAAGTAGATAGGGTCAAAAGTGACAACTCTGGTCTTGGACGGACTAGATTAGGAAGAATAGTCAGTGCAGGGGTAAAGCGCAGCTAGAGAAGCTGAATTTGGCTAGAAAAAACTTCCCCATGAAGATATTTTTGCTTCTTTTGGGGTTTTACATGGCGAATGCACTTGCTACGATTCTTGGGCAGACGGGCGACTGGGATGTGTTGGTTGCCGGGGTAGTAGTTGTTGCCATTGAAGGGATTGGGATGCTAATGTACAAAAGGCATCCTTCCCCATCCCGGAATGGAAGATTACAGTCGTTTGTTATGATGATCAACTACTGGAAAGCAGGTGTGTGCTTAGGCCTTTTTGTGGATGCATTTAAGTTGGGGAGTTAAAAATAATTTCTTTCATTTGTTTGCTATCTAATTTCCTCTTAACGACTACAATTTTTTTCAATTATCATTAATTCAACCATTAGAACCGTAAGTGATGTTGTAGTTGGAAATTAAAACATAAATCATGACTTGAAACTCCGACTTTGTCTTAATCTCCCTTCATGTATTAGCCTCGGCCACGAGCATGCAGAATAAGGCCTTGTTAATGCCTGACTTCATGTTTGGCCGACCTTGGTGCGAACCAAGGCGGGTGCTGCTCGAATTCGAGTGACATGAGGTTGCAATTTCAAGCCTCGGTCCTCGAAAAGAACAAGAATTTTGTTATTTTAGTTCACTGCACAAACATTATATACTTTCCCTATTATTTCTTCAAACTCAACAAACTAGTGCTATTTCTTTGGTGTTCCCTCTTCGAAACAAATTTGGAATATGCATAATATTTATCTCAAAGTTAGAGACAGAGAGATTTGACGATCAAAACTGGTTTGTTTAATGAAAGCTACCACAAAAGATAAAGGAAGAGGGAAAGCAATGGAGGAAGAAGAATGAGAGCCCTCTTTGGCAGGGTCGCCTCGAATTCTTCGCATCCCTCCACAATTGTCTCCATCTTCGGAAAACTTGAAGGCTTTTCAAGAGTTATGAAAGCGGCTGGCACCACTTCTGCCCAGGTTTGCTTCTCTCTCCTCCTTGTTGCCATGGGGATTGAGAGATAGAAATTGTTATGCACAAAAAAATGGTGGGAGAGGATCCCCATAAATAGAGAAAAGTGAGGAGAATGGCTAAAAATAGTTCAAAACAACAAAACAAAATCAATGGTGGGCATGGAGGCTAGTGCATAGCAGTGTCGGGAAGTTCCTCAGACGAAATTTCCAGCAAATCAAACAATTAACGACCTTCCAGCGTCGTTCGATAAATTTTCAGGATGGTTTTTGGTTAATTGGTTGGCAACAATCTATGGTGATCGAGCTGGAAAAAAAAGCATCGAAATCAAGCACAAAATATCTGAATTTCCAGGCATTTCGAGTTTACAAGTTCATCTGTAAATTGTTAAACACAAGATGAATTTACATGCTTGACCTATTTTTTCAACAGAATCGCATGTGAGCCATTGCATCCTCTGTTCCTCCTAGCTGACCCTCGACGAGTTATTGAATTTTCACTGTTTCCTTTTCGCTGCAGAAAGACAAAAAAGGTTTCAAACTCAATCAAATAATTAATGCCGGAGAAGAATTCGATGATAAACTCTCTCAATTCCAACTGTTTAAAAGTTCTTTCCAAAATATTCATTTTTACTTACAAACTCAAAGCAACAGGGGCAACTTCGGACGCCTTTGTCTTTGTTCGCCTATCAACCGAGCAATCAACTCCCAACCATTTTCGAATATGTCGAAACACGGTTTCATTTCTCATCAGGCCTCGATGGGTGTCTGGAACTCCTACTCTTTCAGCCGTTGCAAATCCATCTGCCTTCATAATCGAAGAATAACACTTCAATAAGATAAAACTCAGCAAGTTATTTCTAACGATAATGAGCGATAATCATAAATAAACACATTTACAAATAGCTATGCATATGTTACGGAACCTTCCGCATTATTTTTAGTTGTTCTTGTCTTTTCATAAAATTTTGTTTCGATATGCTCCGCTGCTGTGTCTTAGTATGTTTAATTCTCTGAAAACAGATGATGAACTTCCACCAACTGATCTAGTGATCAGTGAACTGCTGTTTACAGCTTTCTGAGCTGTGTATTTTTAGGCTCGGCTAAGATCAAAATAAATACCAATAGCAGACCTTCACTGACTCAGCAGGAACAGTCCCATCTCCATCCACATAAGAGTACTGGGGCTGAAACAAAGCAAACAAAACAAAAAACGTTGTAGAAAAAGCCAGGCAAAATCTGAGAGAACAAAAGATTCTGTGTTCTAGGACACTAAGATTGTATTATTCACGCTAAAATTACAAAATGGAGGACAAAAAAAAACATCCAGAGAAATATTATATAAAGCCATTAATCAGCAGCTAACTCTGGATATTTACTAAGCAATTCTGAAGCACAAAATTACCTCTAAGTAAGCAAGTTAATTTCAAATCATAAAGCTATGAAACCAGAAAACTTTGACGATTTCTTGGGCCTAAATACCAACAGCAGGTTAGAAAGTTTAGACATAAATGAGCTAACCATTGTATGGCATATTTCAGACAAGTCCTCAATTGGTGATGTCTCTGAACCATAACTGCATAAGGATAAGATCTGAATAACAATGGCAAAAAGGACAAGTTCTAACTCATGGAAAAAATAGTAGGCTTACGTACCAAACATCAAAGGGTGTATCATATGATATTCCATAAATATTGTAGAAAGAAACTCCATCGGGCAGTTTAGCATCTTTAAGAACATGACGAGTACCAGTGGCCAATTTGAGTATTGAAAAATTGAAAGGCAACGCCACTGTCTTACCATCAAAATCCAACTGCAAAATATAAGACAGCTATAGTCCTCGAATTTTTTGGAGAAAAAATGTGAAACATATGCGACGAATTAAATGAATTTCTAATCTTTTTGTCCTTTAAGAGTGTAAATGTACAAAAGAACGGAGGATAGATATTTTCCCTCCAACAGAAACAGAATTTGTACTTACACTACATCAAACTTGTGATAAAAAAGACAATATTAGATGTTGTAGTGGAAGATATCAAACATTTATGGAGAGAAAGCCACAAGTTTGGGGCCCCAGAAATCAAACCAGGTCATATCCTAAGAACTCAATGCCTCTCTTCATTTGAATGACTATAATTTCTTAAGATAGTCCCCATTTACTTTTTGTTCACAGGTAACAAAGGAATAGCGATATACTTATAAAAGTTTAAACTTATAAACTTAGTTATTGATATTGAGATTAGGTATATGGTCGAGTCCCGCTTTGAATAGATTCTAGAGAGGAAATCGTACAGAAAAGTCGGTTACTTTATTCAGACCCAACAGAAAATCAACACCTTCAAGGCTTAGTTCTCAACCTTGAACCTTCGATTTTCTCCCTTCCCCTGTTTCTAGTGACCCTTTTTTATTCAAATATACTCTATTCCATCAATATTGAGATTAACCTACGGATTGAAAATCAAATTGTAGATACTAAAAAGAATAAACTATCATTTAATAATGTCAGAGGTCTGCCAATAAATAAAGGGAAACAGTATTAAAAATATCTAGATACCTACAACGACCATAAGAAAAAAATACGAAAGAAATTATCTCGACACGAAAAAAAAAAGAAAAAGCAGAGAAAAAAGTAAAGCTCATCAAGTTTTTCGGGATTTAGAGATGAAGACCTCATTATGCCTCAATGCTTCGTCGAATAAATTGATGCTTTCAGTTGGGCCATATGACTCCAACTCTACACAGTTTTCTCCATCTTTGAAATGCTTTCGCCAAACTTGAATTTGTGGTTGTTCCTTCCATTTGAATTCTGGATTGGCCAACATCTCATAGATTGATGGACATTCAACCAACTGTACGAGAAACCATTAAAAAAATGTCAGGTTCTTAAAAAGAAAATATCATCGTAAAAAGGGATTGATAGTAGTACATACTGGATAATTCAAATTGTGGCACACCACAGCTAACCAATCAGAATGTCTAACATGTGTAATCATTTAAAGCATAACTTGGTCACTGGATGAACTATGTACATCTTAAACAATCTTTTAAAAGACACAAGTGTCTTCTCTATTACAAGATGGAGCAATTGTTTTATTCAAAAAAGATTATTTACAATAAAGGAATCATTAGTTAATGTCTATTCTATTACTAATAATTCTATATTAAATGAAATCATTTTTATAATAGTTTTTTTCTACCAAAAAAATAAAGAATTAATTTATTCGGAATATATTAGATATAAAATGATATATAATAATCCTAGAATATTCATAAAAAAATTTAGGAAAAGTTTTTGTTGAGTTACGTTATAGGAGATTCCCTTAAGGAGAATAAAAAATAATTTGGGAAACTACCTGTTTTCACATGTTAGCAATTTTCATTGCTCATAGCATTTGGCTGAAGAAACGTTAATGATATTCGTTCCACATTCGCTCAAACGCAGTCAACAGTCGATAAATAAACATTCAACTTATACACGATATGTTTACGCATTTTGTTTCCATTTGGGAATCTGATCTAATTAAATAATTTATTCCAGCATTTGCTTTACAAAGGTATCCCATCTGTCAATCAAAGAAAACTGAACTGTTACCAGTTGGTGAAATGTCCATCTGGATACAAAAAAGGAGCTTTCGAAACCTTCAACAAATTCCAATCCAGTTAAGAGACAGTCGTTAATGCATCCTGGGGCACCTGATAATCATATTTCATATCGCAAATTTGAAATTAGAACAAGGAAAAGGAAAGGAAGTGCAAGGTTGGTAAGTACTTCTGCTAGCAAGATAAAATCATATATCATATGAAATGCCAATAAAATATTGTCCCTTAAAATAAAAATTATATGGCAATCCATGGTGCTTGGAACAGAGATGTGAGAGGGAGAACAGATAAACAACCACAATGATATGACTTCAAAAGCTATTAATTGAAGACGCACATCAAGCCAACGTCTACTACAAAGTCAACCAAGCCAAGTATTAGATTAAGCCAAATTTTTTTTGAAAAAAAAACTTCTTCACAAAAGGGCAGCATACCATAGGAGATTTTCTCTAGAGTTTTCAAATTTATTCAAGTTTAAAATTTGAATGAACTGGCTATGTATCAAGTATAAATGAACTGACCTTCATCAGCATTTCCAAGTATCATTCAGTTGAAATCAGAAAAAAATAAAAATAAAAAGAGTACTGAACTCTCCCAATGAAACTTTCCAGACCAAACCACAAGGAAAATATGCTTACATTAAAAATAGGGAAGCACTATATACTTCATTTCTAATCACTCAGATTTTAAAGAAAATGAAAGTTAGAAAAGAAACTCTCCTTTCATTCTTTAGGAAACTTTAGAATATTAAGGCAACTAGAATTAGAGTTCGAATTTCCACAAAATTTTACCTTGAAAAGGGCATGCAATGCATATCCACTTATTTACATATTTGGAAAATACCTGACAATTGAGCGCTATGCATGTCAATTATTTGGACAAGAAGTTCAAATAGAGAGAATTTCATTCTATGAACTAGCTGCATTATAATAAGAGATACAAATATGCTTACATCATTATGGAGTGAAAGAAAACAAGACACCAGCAGTCCTCCCATAGAATGTGATATTATATTAACTTTTCTGCCACCAGAAGCTTTATATGCAGTTTCCAACTTCACTTTAAGACCCTCCATTGATTTATCAACTCTGCCAAGACACTAATCATGACAATTTGATTTGTTGAAAAATAGTAGCCAACAATATCGTTTTCTTTAAGAAACACTAATGCCATAATTAGGCAACTTGGAACAAAATGTAGAAAAATAACAACTTTGGTGTTGGTTACCGATTACTTTGTCGAAAATCATATCCAAATCCAAACAATGTTGTTCCTTTCTTGTACCCACAATCCACAAGCATATCAATCATGTCATGAAATTGATATACCTCCGTCAAATGGATACATTTTATAAACTGCAGCATTGAGACTGCAATATTGAAGCCAGGTAAAATAAAAAAAATGTGGTGTACAATCCAAGGAATCATTCATCATTACCCAAGATGGATCTAAAATGTCAATTGCATATAAACCATGGTCGTCGGTAGGAACTGAAATTTCTAAGTCATTGTCCAAGGCTTCTGTATAACCTGTAAACCAAAAGGAAGGATGAAAAGAGAAAAGCCTTATAAGAATATCTTTCTTTTAGACCTTAATCCTCTGACATTAGGACATTCGTGGATACGAATAAAAACCTTCAGTAAGATTATGAACTAGGATGTATACATTGAACAAAATTAGATGTCCTATGCCTTACATACTTTTAACAAACAAGTTCATGAGTATTATGACAGGTGTAGACATGTTTGTTGATACTTTAAGAACTGCATACAAGAGTGTGATAAGCCCCCATATAATTAAATTAATGCAAAGAAGAAGAAATAAAATGAGATGTAAAGTTACTGTGGTGGCATAGAGAGCCAAACATCACAACGTTGAGCATCTGGCCCAATGCACGAGAGTTCAATGCAGTGTCGACCTTTATAATTGCTTGCAAGCAGGCCATTTCACACATTTTGATAGGATGTTTTCAACTAGCAGTTATGAACAGTGTATGTAATGTGATTCACTTAAGGGGGAAGAAGTAGATGGATGAATTGAGAATTGTATGTGTTCTGAATTAGGCAGCATAGCACTACATACCTATTATTTATTGTGTTCTACCGAATTTAACCCAGATTCAAAATCAAAGTAATATTTTCCAATATAAAATGAAAATAAGATAACTGTATTTGAACTGCTAAGAGTAGATCATTGGGTGGATGCCATATGAATTGCTATCGGAACAGTCAAAGTAGTTCTACCTATTAAGTATGTTCTAACTTTATTAGCATAGATAATTAAAAAAAAAAAAAAAAAAAGTGACCCACCCTACCCCATTTGATAAAACAAAAAAATTAAGATAAAAACAGAATGCTCAAGAGCAGCTGCATCCGATTTGACATCAAGAAAAAAATACCTTTAAAATTTTGATAACGAATCGACAGAAAGATGGTCCAAGAAAAGCTCCATTGGAGTGAGTGGAGAGAAGAGTTTTGAACGAGATCGAAATGAACATGCAATCAGCTAAAAACGGTGGACTTGATGACAAAAAGACAGACGCAAAATAGGAATTTTGGTAACCTATACTCACCCAAACAACAAGTTTTCTCAAAACTGAGCACCCATAAATAATTTAAAACTTTTTTCAGCATTTGAGATAGCTTCTACTCTCCACTTCCCATGCTACCAAGCAGACTTGAACGCCCATCATAATGAGTACTAACCAGCAATGAAACACTCAAGTAAGAAGAGGCTCACCAGTGGAGGGATTGTAGACGGACATGAGCTTCTTCTTGAACTCGTACTCGGCCAAAAAGATCCGGACCCATACACGGCTCTCCAAACCGAACTTCTTCTTACTTCTGGAATTCAGAATGGAACCTCCAATGCCGGAAATGAGCAGAACCGGATCACGATCGGGTGTGGATCCCCGGTCCCCAAAACACGGGCACCCACATAGGCCTCCCAGCATTGGAAATGGGTTATTTTCGGATCCGGGTTGGCCGGGAAAGAATATCGATCCCGAAGATATAACACAGTCAGTGAGGGAGCTTATAAGAGAAGAAAGCTCAACCTTATCTATTTACATTCCCATCCTTACATTTAGCAGTATTTAGATTACATACCACACATTTCAATCTTCATGTCCGTGATAGTTGATACAATCTAGCCTCCTAACATTTCCATATAAATAACATTCAGACAGAGTGATAGATTATTTTAAAAAAATGGGAAAATGTGGAAATTGAAGAAGTAGAAGGGGCAATAAATGAATAGGAGAGTGACAGATCTATAAAAGCGTGGAAGAAAAGAATGATGAGGGTTTGAGCACGTGTAATAACTGTTTATGTTCGTCTCCCTCGCCTGGTCTGGTTTTGTCAACCAAACAAGCCTGTTCTGGTTTTCATTCTTCCGTTCAACCTTACAAGACCCATGCTATACATTCTTGTCTTCAATTTTCGTGGCTAAAAAACCATCCAGATAATGTGAATCCTCGTTAAAAAATTCAACTTTCTCTCAAAAGTCAAAATCTCTCACTCCAGTGCCTTCACACTTTGACTCGACAGTACGTGAATGAATAAATTACAGTGACTCAGCAGTCTAGAGATGAGAGATCATATCTATTATTTATAAAGATCAACTTCATATTAAAAGATTAAATATACTCACTACAACCACGAGAGTTCAAAGTGTGGTTTATTATCTCAATTTTACTAGAAATTGAGTACCCAAAAACCAGCAACAAGCAGCCGTAAACACTGTTAAGATAATAAATGTAATCTCACGTGCTAGACTGGGGTGTGGAAGTCTTAGGATGAAGGATTTTGGCTTTTGTATTAAGATAATAAATGTAATAATTTTAGCTTTAAAAAAATTGAAACCAAACAGAGCTGTCAGACAAATTCTGGCGAGACTTGACGTGATACCCCTGGGTAGCATGCACGTAGGCAGATGGACACCAAACATACTTAATCGTGTCACTCCACAGAGGATCGCAGATATTTTATGAATTACGTTTAGCCCAGATCGACTAAATAATACGAGACAACTCATCAATAATTGATGCCCGGACAAAAATCATTATTTGTTCATTTTCTTGGCTATATAATTTGGGAAGTTTCAGTCCCACCTTCTTAAGACTCTTTGCTGTCATTAATTTACTCGCTACAATAACCACTACATTATCCGAGCGAACTGCTGCAATCCAAGCTTAGTTCGAATTACTATAGTACCAAGTCGAACTCTGCTCAAATGACGAGCCCAAGTTAAACTCCGCTCCAGCTCAGATGGCGAGCTCAATATTATAAAAGAGGGTCGGTTATTTTAAAAAAAATTATCGATAAATTGTGAAATTCTTTCAATCGGTGACACTCTCAATCTCACTTTATCAAACAATTATTCTTTCATATTCGATTATTATCTAAGCAATTAGAAGTTACGTATGCATATAATTAATTTGTTAAGTTATCATTAGTGATAATGTGTTTTATGAATTAATTTTTTTTTTAAAATTTGACAGACTCGTATTTGTGAGATTATAAATATTTATTACTCATGTACAAGTCACATCAAATAATTGATGAACGATATCAATTTAAATTTTTTTTGTTATTAATTTGTATCGATATAGATCCATACATCGTACAATTTGATTCATTTTCTTTCGATGATGATGACATTCAAGAAATTGAAACTAGTAATCCCGCATTTTCAATCAATCACATGTATACACAACCATCCACATCTTTACTTAGATCTAAGAAAATTGAAATGTCGGTTCAAACATCCTAAATCATCATTTTGAAACATTTTGTATAAGTTCCTTCCCCGTTCACCAATTTCATCAGCCTAGACAGATTTTAAAAGGTCAGGCCAAACCAGATCTGCATTCAAACATTCATCCTATGGTTCGTTTTGATATTAGTGATCTTGAGTTTCACAAGGATTTGAAATGGAAGGTAGAGTATTTGGCGTAATAACGGTTTCTCCCTGTTATTACGCCAAATACTCTACCTTCCTTGTGTAGTTCCTCACTCTACTCCCTTCTTCAGGAAAAGAAAAGAGAAATGGAACAGATTAGGACGTTCGTTCTTATTGAAAGAGAGGCAAGGCAAATAACTAAGTAATGAATGTAATAATTAATTATTAAATTCATTAACTAATTAATGAATGCAATAATTAAGTAACACACTCATCGGATGAATAAATTATGATATGTACATTTACTCTTTATCTGAGTTTCTACTTACTGTCAAAAAGTAAATTAAGAAAAGAGAGTACAAATGAAATATTAGACTCCAGGCATAGATGAAAGAACATTAGTAAGGAACCCTATAACTCCATATCGTCAAGTGATTCGTCAACTCAATCATTCGACTCGTTTTGACCCGATAACTGGATCAACATATCCCGTATAAACAATTGATCTACAATGGTCCAATTATTATGCAGCATGCATGGTGGATTGGTGGTGATTCTATTTCTTTAGTGTCTTTGAATTTCTAACGAATACCTTACTTCTCTGTTCTACAACCATCATTTTTCAATAGACTTCATGCTGCCTATACATATATATGCGTCTAAAGGCTTCTAATTTAGTCGTTTATTCCACCCAAATAAAACTATCTAAGATGGAAACTTCATCCATGGGCAAGCTAGGATAATATGCAAGTAATCACAATTGCAAAAATCAAACCATGTTGTGTTCGTAATAGACCCACAAGATAGAGCTCAAAAACCTTGCTTGCCGTCGCAGTATATTGGAAAAACAGACGTAGCATCTCAGCAAGAATGCGACAGACTATTCGCTCAGAAAAAAAGGAAGACAAGGAGCAGAAATTACAACCTACATTTGCCTCCCAGCGGCGTCGGCGACAATTGGTAAGTGAGGAGTCCGGCCAAGAACGCAGGAAACCAAACTGTACAAGAAGCACAACACACTGAACAAAAACAATCCGTTATAGCCCAAGACCATGATCCGAAACCCCAACCCGCTCCGACCCGGACTGAAGATCCGCTGGATCAGCAACGGTACCACCAAGAGCACATCCAGCGTAACAGCTTGCATCGAATTGAACCTCACGTAGTGGCTGAAGATAGGGTTCCGGACGACGCCTAGGTAGAGAGCGAAGAAGGCTACAAAGCTCGAGTAAGGAATGGACCTGTAAAGCCCTAGAATTGGGACCAATGGTTCGAAGAGAATGGCGAGATTAGGGTACTGAGCAAGAAGGTAGCGGCCGTACTGGAGGGAGTTGAAGAAAGGGAGAGTGTAGGCGGCAGCAGAGATCAATCGGTCCGGCGCCGGAGTCGGATTGTAGGACATACGAACGGCGACTGACTTCGGAGATTTAATGGCCTTGGTCGTTGGAAATGGAAGTTTAACGCGGCGGAGCGGGTGAAATATAGAAGGCGTAACGGCTATGGCATTAGATAATGAACGAGGGCGAGGTTCAGGGCTGGTGGTGGGAGCGAGACGGAGGAGACAAAGAGAAGCCATTTTTTAGGGGAAGAGAGGTCTACCAAAGAGGCTCGAGCTTCGCAGCGTGAATTTCCCTTTTAATCAAGAGTGGGCAAAATGGTACGCAACCGGGTTCGGTCTGGTTTGTTCCTCAGAGGTTCCGGTTCATTTCAAATTTCAATGTTAATGATCCGCTCCATGGTTTAGGGAGGGGGTAAAAACCGAGAAAATGTTGGTAAAAATGAAAACCCAATCCAAATTCGTAAAAGAATCGCACAATATCGGTCTTCAACCCGACACAAACTCATAATTACAACTTAGTTTTAAATTCAGTTTGATGCTTCAATTATCCATCTATGTACCGTGTCACAGATTAAATTCTCGGTCATCAGATGTAAGTTGATTCAGAGCTTCAGCTTGAGACTCCATAGCCAGCACTGCAACAATACACAAAAATATGTCACCTTGCAAACTAGTCCGCCATGGACTTTTCTAATGTAATGAATGATAAAAAGTGAGGAACAAAATCTATTGGCGGAAAAGGGGAAATAATCCAAACTGGAAAAACATCAATATGTTGAAATGAGTCAACGATCAAATGAGTTAGTGAGAGTGGAGAGCTTTAAGCAATTTATAGCAGATGACTCTCCAAAGAATGCATATGAGATCAAGCAAGTGAAAAGGCCCAATATAGGATTAGGCCCAATCCATAAGAGGGGGAAATCATATCTATAAATTCGATAGAAGTTGATTATGAGATCAAGGAAAATATTAGGGTTTTGAGTAACTATTAAGGTGCTCTTGGGCGATAGCAAGCTTCTCGAATTGCTTGTAAGTTCTTTATTGTCTAATCATTCTTTTTCTTGTATCCAAAAGGTAAAATCTCTTGCTCTTAGAGCCTCCACACCCCGACCTAACAGTTTGTGAGGGGGTTAAATCACGGTGACTCAGCGATCCAGAGATAGAAGGTCTTTACCTGATATCACAAGGAGTTACCCTAACATTGGGGGTAACAACTCCCACACTATGACAGCTCAGACGTCGAACCTAGGCTCTTGTACCCAATCTACCATCTTTGAGCCAACTGAACTATTTCTTTTTCTTCTTTTTCATCTCGTTGTTCTTGGTTTGCTCTTGGCATTTGATCCTTGATTGGATGAGTCATATCAATTGGTATCAGAACCTAGAGCATTTATACGAAGAAGAAAATATTGTACTATGACATTGGAAGACTTGAAAATCTAGAAGAAGGTTCAACCGATTTGAGAGTTGTATTGAAGCAACTAAAAGAGTTGATACACTGAATGTGTTCGTTCATCAACTCAATAGACCAAAGCCTTTGCCAATTAGAAGATTGGCGTCTCAAAGACAAGAAAATCTTACAAACCCACGCGAAGAATCAGAACAAGTAGCTGTAGAGGAGAAAAGTTCGAAAAAATTGGTTAAGGTGTCAAAAGCAAGTCCTCCGAACCTTGAGTCATACCTCCTGTACAAACTGTTAAACTCAATATTCAAAGAGAAAATATCAAACGAGAATATCCGGGCTAAACGCAGGGATATCGTGGAAGAGGGTATTGCGTTTAAGTTCACTTTATTATTACAATTATTTTCTTCCACCTTGAGGATAAGGTGACCTATTAGGGCAGAATAATGTTTAAGTTCAACATCGGATTAGACCCAATCCATAAGAGAGAAGAAAATCATACCTATAAATATGATAGTAGTTGATCACGATATCAAGGAAAATATTAAGGTTCTGTTTTGGGATTCTGAGCTACTATTCAGGTTGTATTGGGAGGTAGCAAGCTCTTCGAATTACTTCTAAGTTCTTTACCGTATTTTTTAGATATTGAATCATTGAACGTGTCGATGGTCGGTAACATCTAAAATATAATCAGTTTCAACTCGCACTTCACTTAGGATTCAACCACTCCAAATTTAGAATGGTATAATCTTGAAAGATTGTTCTTGCTCAGGACTTTAATTAATACGTTGATGTGCGTTTTGATCCATCGGTTCTTCTTTAAGAGTTTCTAATCAAATTGGATTCTGATTTTGGCACCTCCTCGCACATAGTTCTCTCAGGCTGCAAATTGTAGGGAATGAGCTCTTGGGTTCCCTCGTTTTGCATGAATTAGTATCTGAAAAATCACACAAACTGTAAAATGACTTTCTTTTTGAATTTTTAAAATTTTTAATGTTAGAGTTAGTGATATTCACAAATACTTTATAACGAATTCTAAAAATCAACAATTTTGTTGTCCCCATAAACGATGCAAAAAACTTGTTGCGCATAATGTAATCATGGATTAACATAAATACAAATGTTGCAACTGTAGTAGTAAAATATCGATTACATGAGAATAAGTCAACTTTGGATAAATGCAATAAATTTGCAAAGTATTAAGAGGGATAAATTTTGGATTTTTGTTTGGTATTCCCTAAACTAACTAAAATAAAAGAAAATTCGAGAAAAATAAAATTAAGGTCGAATTGAGAATTCAATAAAGACTTGATTAGAGTTTTTCACAAATTAAATTTACATAAATTGCTTATAACAATGGTGCATCAATAGTTATAGTTTTACTCAAATTTGATTAGAAAAACAATTAATTGGGCTGGAACTACTTCTGTTAATTCATTTATACTTATGACTTACACTTATAAGAAGTGAAGTGTTACTTTAGATTTGAGTTTGAAAATGTGTTTTTTTAATCACACTAAATCGAGACGAACATTACAAAAATGTTCTTAGTTAAACTGTGTCACTCGATTTAAGTGCCTAATAGATTTAACACATGTCTTAAAAATCTTCTTTAAGTTTATGTAGCTGCACGGAATAAAAATTGCGTGAAATTAAAGTATTCAAAATTTTAGCTAAAATTCACGTAAAATCTGTCATACATATATGCTATCTTTTAGATTGTAACATTTTCATGAAATACACTCTGAAAATAAATTTTCAATAAAAACATTAATCAATTTCAAGTAATTTAATCATTAAAAACCCATAAATATTAAGTCTTTACAAGACTTAACAATTACCTAAAGGTATATTATAAATAGTTTGTGATTTATTTGAATCCATTTAAATTTATTCAAAACATTAATATGTGAGCTTGCATAAAATCTACAACAACTATCAATTTGTTCGCTTCATGAATATCATTAATCAAGTTCAATGGTCCAAAATTATGCGGATTGGTCTAAACAAATCTAGTTTCAATTTAGTGTAATGGAATTGGACTTTTCAATGGTTTCTGAAAAACCTATTGTCATTAATGAGACCAATATAGAAGCAAACAAGTCCTTTTATGAGATTTGGGACCGATCAAATAGGGTAGGCTTGAACATAATGAAAATGAAAATGACTGAAAATGTTAAGGCATCGATGCCTAAAAGAGACAATGCAATGGTTTTCTTTTTGGAATACTCTCGATCGGACATAGCTGATAAGTTCATTCTAGGAAAAGAAAGGTCCATACTATATTTCAATATGTTTTGAATCAAAACTTATTAAAATACCTAACAATGCTTGGTGGTTAGATTCTTGTACAACTATTTATGTATCACTTGTAATGGTGAGATTCCTGTCAATCTAACCCAAAGAAGGATATGAAAAGCTCTTGTATATGAGGAATAGAATGAAAGCACGAATAGAAGAAATTGAGACGACAAATTGATCATGGATATTAGATGTAATTTAGAGCTAGAAAGTGTCTTTATGTTTCTGAATATGTTAGAAATCTAGTTTCGGTTGCAAAGTTTGAGGATGTAAGATTTAACATTAAGATTGAAAATGTTGTTTTTCTCGTTATATAAACACAAGTACTATTATGGTTCTAGTACTTTGATTGATTATTTGCATCATTATAATCTTGATGTTAAATTTGTTAATTCCCTGGTTTATGTTGATCATGGTATTCGTATCAAATGTAGTGCACATAAGAAGCGTTTAGCTTTTTGGTGGCATCAAAGATTAAGTCATATATCTAAAGAAATGATATTGAGATTAGTGAAAGATCAAATCTTAACTCAATTAGATTACACTGATTGGAATATATGTATAAATTGAATCAAAAGAAAACAAATTAGAATGTATCAAAGAATTCAGCCAAAAAAAGTAGTGAACTCCTAAAATCGATACACAATCACATTACTTTTATTGATGACTTCTCCCAACATTATCATATATATATTTATTGCATGAAAAATTCTAGGCGGTGGACATCTTAGAGGTGTTCATCAATGAGGTGGAAAGACAACTAGATCAAAAAGTAAAGGTATTGAGGTATGATAGAAGTAGTGAATATTACAAAAAAAATGATGAAAATGGATAATATTTAGGTCAATTTGCAAAGTTTATCGGAATTTGAGGTGTGACACTTCGGAAATTGAATGATTACCGTTGAAATTTCTAAAGAAAAGTTTGAAGGGTTTCTTGTTAGATTGAACATTAGTTGATCTAACATGCTTAAATAATAATAGAATAAAGCATTTAGATCAAGTGCAGAAAAGAATCAAATTATCTTTAGTTAAAGATGAGTTAATCGGGATAGCCGAAACTGTCTTAATTTTTTTTGTTCTTTTCATCTTATTTAGATAATCGACTTCATGGGTAAAATAATCATATTTTGTACGCAATATAAATTATTTTGTTTCATTAGTCAACAATATATGTTTTAAGAATTTATTTTTATTTTATCATCTAAATTCATTTTGAGAAATTTTTATGCTTCCATTAGCCTTCGTCGATGAGATTCATCACGAGTTGTCGATAATGTTTTTTCCTATGTAATGAATTTTATTTAAAATTTAATACTTTGCTCAATTTTATAGCACATGTCAGGTAGTCTATTTACTATCCGACTTTTATTCGAAGACAAGTTGATAGCAAGATATAGTCAATTGTTAATACTTATCACCTCACAGTAACTGTTGCAATGTACATACATAGCAAACAAGATTATGTTGTTCTAAAGGATAATGAAGAGATCTCAAAGGTGGGTTCATTTCATACTACAAAGCTAGAAAAATCTAGTCAATTACTCAATCGCTTTGCATATTCATAAAAAAAGTTACTTTTTCGGTTAACTTTGTTCTCTTATTTATCTTTTACGCAACGGAAGATATGAAAATTGTATCAACCTTTATTTGTTGGGAATGATCTTGGGTTATCACTTAAATACGGATGATAGCAACATCTTGATGTGTTAAACTGTTATCGGTTAAAATGTGTTTTCATATCGTAATGTCACATAAAACTTTGTTGGACACGGGTCACTCTCACCATTAAATAAGTTCTCGGCCTTTTGACTCGATATGTCATTTAAGTGAAAGTAGAGATGAAGATGATTGAATATTCTAAATCATAAAGAACATTTTTTTTGTTTGATGGTTAGACTTTTTCAAGTAACTTCAACCGAAAGGTGTTTGAGTGACGAAAAGATGAAGCGGAATTCTCTTCAAAGTGAATATAATCCTTCAAAATCTAGAGATAACCAAAAAGTTCACCAACTATATGTGATAATAAGTTAAAGTAGAATTCGTGTAGAACGAAAGATTGAGCACTATAAGTCGTATCAATATCTTGAATCTTACAAAATTGGGAAATAGCTTGGCTTGTAGCATTTCTCTCTTAAGCCGACTTCTTCATAATGAGAATGTAGAAATATTTTTCAAAAGAGTAATGTAGGTTTCCCACACAAGTACCAATTAAATTGAGTACCAATTAAATTGTGCAAAGGGTCAAAGTCGCGCTAAAGGAGCACATTTAGTTGATCTACTATTTAGCGATCAACATTTGTAAGTAGTCATGAATTCAAGACTCTTACAAACTCGAGCATAGAATGGATCTTGCCCGCCACACTTTGCGATAAATTGACTATTTGCCTTGTTGTTTAGCTCGTTATCGATAAGTTCAAAGTTGGTCGCGTGATTTAGAGTAAAGTACTCACAATACATCTTCAAATTGAAATCCACGTTAATATTACATGAATAAAGACTAGGATTCAATAAGAACTAGACGTTAAGCGAAAATAGAAATAAATTATATGAGAAGATAAAATAATTTTCAATATTACGTTTACCCAGTAACATATGCTTTATTCATGACAATATAAATGATGCAACTATTGTATTATTTATATCGGGCCGTAATTATTACATCAACAAGTGAACATGATATCATGAGTTAAAATCAATGCATAAATCTAATTAGCAAAACTAAATTTTAGTGCTACGTTAGTAAGCATAATTGAATTATTACGTTACGTGAAGAATCAACAGAACAATATAAAGAGATAATTTTAAATTTCAAAAAAGAAGATTTATGGTGTAAACTTGCAGAGGAATGAAAAAAGTTTGTTCTTTACCTTTTTAAAAGTGACAATATTTATCGCGAAAGAAAGTCTTGTATCATAAACTAAGTTAAACCGCCTTCAATCAAGACGAAACAAAAGGCAAGTGCTTCACGTGATTTTAAGACAAAACCATGTCAAATTCTGATAAAAATACGATAAACTTTGAAATACTCGTGGCATCCACCAAGGATAACATATAAACGGCAAAAGAGAAACCTCTTATATCATGTTTTGCCAATGATTATCGTGTTGTTGCCAACGATTATTGTGCCTCTCGGTTTGTGAAGAAATGAAATTTGGAGTAAGGTAGAATTGCTATAAAAAAAATCCCAAATGATAAAAAACAAAAGCAAACCAACCACCAAGGAAATCTAAGAGGAGAAAGTAGGGACCACTACAAGTTTAGGAAGTGCTTTGTATAAAGCTTGTCCAATATAAGTTATTCTCCATCTACAAGGGCAAATCAAAGAGGACCATGACAAGTCTAGGAAGTGCTTTGTATAAAGCTTGTCCAATATAAGTTATTCTCCGTCCCCATGGGCAAATCATAGAGGAAACAAAGGAAGAGAATTGCATATTGATGGTTACAAAAGTAGATAGCTCGTAACGTCAGTCTGAACAGACAACGTGTGATCACTTTTAGACCATGATGATCTAGTTAAGAGTATTGATAGAATTATTTGGTGTTTTTTCGCTTTAAAACTTTCGAACAAGATGTAAAATGTTGCCTTCTTATTTTTGAAATTTCAATTTAAAATTTACTTGATTATTAAAGTTGATAATCAACCCATTTGAATCCTAAAAAAAGTGAAAAATAAAAATAAAGAAAAGTTAGACGTCAAAAGAGAGAAGTCTTTAATGATTAATTGGACAATGCTTTATGGCCTAGCCTTTAAGCTGAATATTTCCATATTAGGAAAGATTGTAAAGGAGATCATACTTTTTTGGGATTTATTTCCATCCACAATAAATAATATCTTTATTTCTTCAACCCCTCCAACTATCCCACGTACTCTTAGTGAAAGCTACGTTTATTTAAGATAAATAAAAAAATTATTTTAATATTTCTATATTTTAGCCTTTCAAATATACATNAACACTGACTGATAAATCACGATTTTTTAAAAATTATAACTAAAATTAAATTAAAACTGATAATTTATTATTTCAATTCGATTTTTGCCGTCAGCCCCTCGAGAATGATAACGTACGTCTTACTTTCTAAAAGATAGAGAGGTCGGCTGTCTAGTTGCGCTTTTGCAATTGGTCCCTCGTGACCTGGGAGATCCAACATACGCATTTATGCGTACAAATGAAGATAAAAGTTAAAGAAATAGGGGTAGAAGCTAAGCTGCTATGACAGGCTGACACACTTTCTGTTCTATCAGAGAATATCTTTTGCGAAACCTGGTCCACGGAAAGGTATCATCAATTTATATTCTCCGATCTCTTTTCAACTTTCTCCGTCACACAGCCACCTGACTAATTCTGCTGCACTGTCTAAGAAAACGACCCTTGAGTATTGATGGTGATTTGGAGAAGGGAGGTTGTGTTTCACATCGAAAAACTTGGCTTTTTTCTCCTGATTACGTCGCCGGCGTCAGGTTTTTCCGACTGTTCTCTTGATTTTCCGACGTGAAATGGTTATGGAATTCGGTTACGCTTGTTGCCCTTGAAGAATGGGCGTATAGTTCTGCACTAAACATTAAATAATAACATCAGGATTCTTTACTCAGAACTAGGGTGAAAAAGGGTGTCCCATAGAGAGAAGAGAGAGTTGATACTCTTCAAAGTGGAGAGAGAAAGAGAGGAGAGAGAGAGAGAGTATAGAAAGTTCCCAGAAAGATATAAATAGACCATGGGACAGAGGTGAGGTTCAGCAAAGAAAAGAAAGAACATCGACGATATCTGCTCTGTAGTTCATGCCTCGAGATAGAGAGCCTCTTGTGGTTGGTAGAGTTATAGGGGATGTTTTGGACCCTTTCATCAGGTCCATTTCTCTTAGGGTTTGCTACAACAGCAAGGAGGTTAACAATGGCTGCGAGCTCAAACCCTCTCAGGTTGTCAGCCAACCAAGAGTTGAGGTTGGCGGAGATGATCTCAGAACTTTCTTTACTCTTGTAATCCATTCTACTCTCCATCTGTTTTTTTTTTATATGAGACCGTTTTTCTTTTAAATTTATTTGGGTTTTCTTAGAATTCTTGTTCCAAGACTTATGAAGCTTTTTTCTGGGTAGGTTATGGTGGATCCTGATGCTCCAAGCCCTAGCGATCCCAGCTTGAGGGAATATTTACACTGGTCTCTCTCTCTCTCTATCTCTATCTCTCTAGCTCCCTCTCTCTCTCTCGCTATCTCTATCTCTCTAGCTCTCTCTAGCTCTCTCTCTCTCTCTCTCTCTCATCTGCTAGCTGTGTTTGAAAACTGGAGGACAAGAACAGTAGAAATGATCTACCTGTATGTGTAAATATTCTCTGTCAGACTCATTGGATGCGCGATAGATGGAGAGCTTTTCATTTTTATTGAACAATACAATGAAGGCAGAGCCATAATGTAGACCTTTATTGTACACAAATGACAGGCTATCGTGATCTTGGTCAGAACCACCATGGATTTTCGTTTCTTTCTAACTACAACTTCCGGTGATGAATTTTGTAGGTTGGTGACTGATATTCCGGCAACAACCGGAGCAATCTTCGGTGAGCACAAAATTCATATCCCCACACGTAAAGAACAAAAACAAAACGATTCAATGGAATTAATGGAAGGTTAAAAAATGGCAGGCCAAGAGGTGGTTTGTTACGAGAGCCCGAGGCCGACGATGGGAATACATCGGTTCGTGTTCGTGCTGTTTCGGCAGCTCGGGAGGCAGACGGTGTACGCCCCCGGATGGCGCCAAAACTTCAACACGAAAGACTTTGCCGAGCTGTACAACCTTGGCTTGCCCGTGGCTGCAGTTTATTATAATTGCCAAAGGGAGAATGGATCAGGAGGCAGAAGAAGATAACCAAAACCCTAATCCATCCAACACTACAAATAACAATAAATCCCCAATATCCTTTTAGCAATAAAGGGGGATTAGTTTGTCCTTAAATCATATTTAGAATATAGTTTTGATAAAAATACAAAAAACATAAAAATACTACTTATTTTATATAAATGTCACCCCTTGTCATCCAACCTTAATTGTCTCTTTTACGTTATTTTTATGATATCAAAATTGACCATTTAGACGGTTTGCGAGTGATGGGCAACCGGTCGAAATAAATAAATACCAAGTGCTTCAAATATTGGTTTCTATTATGTTTAAGTGGAAGCCAATTTTTATTGATCCAGCTTTGGTTCGTGATTTCCTAAACTGTCACCTAGACTGGAGCATTTACATGATGTGGGTGGGCGTGGGTCGGGTCGGGTCGGGTTTGGGAAAATCTTTACCCGACCCTAACCCTATAAGAGGAAAAAAAATTACCCTATCGGGTTATGATTGATAGATTACCCGAACCCGACCAGACCTTATTCTTATCGGGTCAATACGAGTTGGGTTATCGGGTCATCAACATTAAATAAAATTAAATCCATCCAGATATAAAATATCATTCAGCATTGTAAAATTCATCAATCGATAATACATATATATTACATCAATATAAAGAAACTATTCATCAAGTGACCATTTACAACATCATTCTAACACATCATTAGTAAAGACAACATTACATGAAATCTATTCAATAATCATCGGCAAATTATCACCTTCAAGTATAAATATGTACAGACCACAATTTATAAGGTCACTAACCTAGATGTGCAAGAAAGAATAGATCCCAAACGCGATAATTACAAATAATTAAGATATATAATTTTGATCATTAACGTACAAAAGTTTCTGGTTTTTCGGTATAGTGGAATAGCTCGTTTGTGACTAAATCAGATTCATTTTGAAATCATTTTGAATCCCGGAGAAGAAAATGATTTCTTCTTTAATTCTTAAGGAAGGCCATTTTCTTGGAAAGTATTACCAAAGCACAAAACAATTATTAATTGTTCATTCCCACATTACCAAAGCACCACTACATTACTAGAGAAATCATTTTGAAACAGAGAAATTGGACGACCCTTGCAGTAATAAACGACGAACTGGTTTGCTGATTCAGTGAATAGATCTTCATTTTGTTTTCTCTGTTTCAAGTTGAAACAGAGAAAACAAAATGAAGTGAAAAAGGTTAGAAAATTAGTCACTGACCCTGATTACGAGGTGTCTGTTCCCAATTCAGACATGAGCTGCCTGTAATACACGACCCTCGCAGAAATCAGACGCGAGTTCCATCATAAACCTATTTCATCCTTTGACTTTTAATTTAACTTCATTTTCTTATTAACCACTCAACTTATTGATTTATTTTATATTCTACCATTTAAATAGAATTATAAATTTACTATAGACATTAGGATACTAGAATTCTAGACAGATACCAGTGTATAAATCAATATGTTATGAAAACTAATAAAATTAACGAAATTCACTATCATTATTTTAAAATATATAACGAGAAACCAAGACCTTACCATAATCTAAACATAATGTATGGTCTGATTTTGGTCTTTTAATTGTCCGCAAACTACAGGACTGAATTTCGATGGTCCAATTTTAATTTAAAAAAAATATATCGACTCGGACCATAATTGCCCATATCTACATAGCATCAATGGACTGGATAAGAATGAGGTTGGGTGAGTGGAGAGACTTCCATTTCATCGCTAGGAACTTTTTCCGGCTATCGATGGCAGCCACCGCATGATATATGGGTGTTGATTCCTCTCGGTTTCCTAGGCAAAGGTATTTCGTTTTTGATTTTCTCCTAAATGAGCTGCTTTTTCTATGCTTATCGTGCAAATAGCTGACGACATGCATACTATGAGTGTTTTGCTTGAGACAACGTTAGCTACAGAATTGCATATTTTTTTGTTGGTTGGTGTTCTTCAACAGCTAAGAAGAAAGAAAGAACTTTCTAGATATGGCATGATAAATAAACAACAGATTTTCTGTTAGTGTACGGCAGTAGCCCTACGAGTAAAAGATTTTCTCTCTTTAATTTGATTTTGGTAATATTCTAAAATTTGGAATCAGGGTATCTAATTTGTGCATTAGTTAATTTCTGAATATTTAGGATATTATTTTTCAATGATATTTGAGATTATATTTCTAGATCGAATATTTTATTGGGTAGCAGAGAATATACTGAAAATAATCGAGAGATGGCATCGATGAGATATAATATTTTGATGCTTGATTGAGTTATATTGCTCGGATGAAATTTGATAGTGCATTTTAAGGACTTGATAAAATGCATGCGTCTTAGAATCAGGACGAAAAACTAATAAAGGACAGAAAAGTTTTATCTTCAATTCGACTATATTTTACATTAAGTTTTAAAGGAGGAATATACTCCATGTATATGGATAAAGCTGGAGAAATTGTGTATGCATACAAAACACTAACGAGCAAGCTACATTTGAAGTAGCGATTATATTCTAATCATTTGGCAGAAGATTCTTCGATTGGAGAACACTTAACTACGTTCAAGGAGATAGTTTCAGAATTTCAAAAACTATGAAATACAAGTATGATGAGAATGATATGAGATTGATATTGTTTTGCTCGCTACCAGCTTCAAATAGTACTTTCGAGACTCACATAATAATAGGAGCAATAGATTATATTTGTTTGGATCTCTAGCGACCATCACTAGTCCCTTTATGTTGATTTTGATTAACGATTTCTTAAAACAGTTATGGGTGCTTTTTTTAGAAGAAGAGAGATGTATCATCTACCTTCAAAGAGTAGAAATCTATTATTGAAAAGCATACATGAAAGCAGCTAAAACATCTTTGTACTGATAATGTGTTGGAGTTTTGTTCGGATGAATTCAACACTTTCTACAAGTCATATGGGATTTTGAAGCATGTTACGGTCCTAGATACTCCCCAACACAACAATGTGGCATATGACATGCATAGAACTATAATAAAGAAAGTTCAGTGTATGCTCTTAAATTCAGGTTTACCAAAGTCATTTTGGGTCGAAGCTACTAATACTGCTTATTACCTAATGAACTGTTTTTTGTTTAAGCCTCTTAATAAAAAACCATAGAAGAAGTATGGTCAGGTACTCTTATTGATTTCTCTATTTTGAGGGTTTTTTATGCACTGCACATTCTCATGTTGATAATGAGAAACTAGAGGCCAAATGCAAGAATTGTATATTCCTCGAGTACAAGTCTCACAACATGTTATACAAGTTATGTGTCCAGCATCCAAGAAAACATTTGTCGGCAGAAACATGGTATTTGAAGAAACATGGTTATATTTAGAAATTCCACTCATAAGGTTTTGTCAGATAAGAAACATGGTTATATTTAGTTAGAGAGCTTGATGAAGACATATATATGCAACAACTTGAAGGTTTAGCAATCTCAAGAAAAGAGAAATGCGTAAGTTCTTTGAATAAGTCTTGTATGGTTTACAACAGTCGCCAAGGCATTAGTGTAAGAGGTTTGATTCATTCATTTTTGCTTATGATTTCGAGAGCAATTACGATAGTTGTCCCTACATTAAAGCGAATGAAAACGAGTCACTGATGTTTCTGCTCTTATACATTAATTGCAACTAAAGAAAAAGAACAAATTGCTGAATTATTGAGTAAGTAATAAGTTTTTATTATTTTTATGTTGAATTTTTTATGGATTTATCAGAAGTAACCTCTAGAAAGGGTATTTAATATTTCTAACATATATGTTACATGCTTGACATTTAGATAAGAAAAATTAAATATTTTGGAGATAAAAATGCCAAGTCACTGCTGGAAGGGTCGACCGCTTTGAAGTAGGGGCTGACCGGAAGTTGTAGAAGAAAACCAAGAGTTGCATCGTCTCAATCAGGGTAGACCGAAATGGAGTTTTAGTCGATTGAAAATCTGAAGCACCACTCGAAAGGGTTGAACGAAATTGAGAAAGGGTCCACCGAGAGTTTTTGACCAAAAAGGATCGGTCAACTAAAAGATCCAGTCGATCGAAAGATGTATAGGTCGAGCAAAAAAAAACCAAACAACTAGGCTACGAAGATTCGGTCAACCCAAAATGGACTTTAATTCGATTCAAACTCAACAGAATGTCAATTCTATAAATAGAAGAAAGAGAGTTCAAGGAAGTAAGAATTCAGAGAGACAAAAGAGACGCGAAAGTGCTCCCAAATTTTCCTCTCACACTAAGTATTCTATCACTTGAGCTTTTATCTTCAAAGTGTGAGATTAAAGTGTGAGATTGTGCAAACTTTAAAATCGTAACCCAAGTATTTAAGTGTTTTCAATTTTTACTGAAAGATTTGCGAGTAGCCAACAAAATTCTTGGTATGAAGATATAGAGAGATTAATATGAACAAGACAAAATCTATCCGTACTCCGTTAGGAGCTCATTTTAAACTTTCTTTAGATTTATGTCTGCAATCAAACGATGAAATTTAGTATATGTCATGAGTTTCATTTCTAGTGTATTAGGATTTCTCATATATGTTATGTTTTTGCACGCTTGAAAATGTAACTTACGTAGTAAGTGCGGTTAGTAAGTACATGGCAAATTCAAGAAAATAATACTGAAGAATTGTTCAATGGATTCTTAGGTATATGTGGAGGACTAGTTATGTTTGTCTTTAGTTTGTGATAGCAAAGAGCCAAATAATTATATATGTTGATTTTGACTACGCAACGGATCTTAATAAGAGGAGATCTCTAACAAGATGTGTTTACAGTTGAAGTTGTGATATAAGTTGTAAAGGTACATTTTAGGATAATGTTACATTATCTACGACAAAAGCAAAATATATTACTATTACAGAAGCATGCAATGAAGTCATATGGTTAAAGGGATTATTTGGTGTGCTTAATCAAGATTTACGTATTGTCACAGTATTTAACGACAGTCAGAGTGTTATCTTTCTCACTAAAATCACATGAGAAACTTAAGCACACCGATATTTGTTATCATTTTGTTCACAAAGTCGTTACATGGGGTGTCTTTGTTATGAGTAGAATTAATACTCATGATAATCATGCTCATATTATTAATAAGGCATTGAATCTAATCAAGACAAGCATTGTTTGAACTTTGTTAGGTTTTGTGGAAGATAAGATTAATTTATGGATTAATATTCTGAAGGTATATTTTATGTAGTAAAATTCTCTTAAATGTGAAGATTATTAGATTCGGCGTGATCTAAATTCTAATTAGGCTAGGTCAGTACGACCCACGATTGTGATATCAATAAGATTATGATTTCATTGTGTATAAATATAAGTTTAAGTTCGTAAAACTCATTGTACTGATTTTGATTAGTGATTTCTCTCCTCTGTCAGTACTTTTTTCTCATCTTGAGTTTCCACGTATTTCATCGGTCTCATTATTTTTTATTTTTGGTTCTTCGTTCATTATTTCAACAAAAGTCTAAGTAATTTTTTGAGTCCTTGAGTTGGTTGGTGCATTGATCTGGCCACGTACCTTAGGTCCGGCCCACCAATCAAGCTCTATTATGTAAACCCTTGAGAAGTTCATTCTCCTCATATTTGACTTGGGAATAAATTTAGATTTCTCTCTTCCAAGCGACGTCTCGCATCTCGCTCGTCGAGTGCAGCACATGTCTAGCCTATTGGCATGGTCGTTGACTGTTGAGGGTGTTAGAAAGCTCTAGAACAAGAGGCCCTAGAGTTTGAGCACGTCTGATCCTACACCCCCTCTTGGATAGACGATTAAGCGATAGAAGTGAAGTTAAACTCTTCCGAAGTTGGAATTCGAGGTGGCAATCGGATCTCGACCACCATCACTCCACAGCGAGCGTCTACCACATCTACCATTCACCGTGACTTGGATGAGGCTCATCTGAGCATCTGTCGTCGACGTGTGTGCTTCCCTCTGTTCACCGGCACACACCTTCTCAACCTTCCTAGTGGCTCTCGGCATCGGCATCAAGCCCACCTTGAAGGAAGGCATGAGTGTAAGCCTCTAACGTGTGCTTTGGATAACGACTCTAGGTCGCGACTTGTCGCTCATGTCTTTTTGGCGATCTCTCAATCAAGTGCGCCTAATGTACTCGCATCTTGTGCCCAGTGCACCGTGCGCGTGTCCTGAGTAGCTTCTCTCTTGTCTATGCCATAGAGGAAGGGAGGAGACCTTGACTTTTTACCAAAAGTGATGGCTATAATAGGGGTAGGTGAGGTTAGGTCCTTAACACAAAGGAATTGGCCAAACCAACGGCTTGATTTGGTTGATCACTTTTCCAAGTAACCATATGATAGGGTAGCCCGTTGTCCCTTATCGTGGCTTCCTTCCCTCGTTGCTTGGTCAAGCATTCTCCTAAAACACGATCGAACAAATTAGCTAGCTTGTGGCTTTGACTTCTTGAGATGACCCTTCTCGGCTCTTCTTCCTTTAGTGCCCACCGTGGCACATCATTTAGTATAATCTGCTCCTTTGTTTTTTTTAATGAAACTTGTAGCTTGATTACTCTTTTTGTGCGAGTTCGTGTTAGCCGATGTTCAACTTGTGGTTGAATTGCAACTATTTCTTGGTCTCTTCGCATATATGATTCTCTGTTTTCATAATTCTTCACTGACTAATTGAACAACTCAACCTCAAACTACACGGTAATATATAGCCGGTCGATTTGATCCAAAAGGGTGAAGAAAAAGCTCTATTTCACTTCGAAGATTACAAGTAACGAAATTTCAGTTTAGGACACAGGATTCGAAATTACAAGTATTCGGTATAAGTACCTTCGTAGTACAGGGGTTTTGTTGATATTTACACTACTTGTTATCGAGTGGAAAAGAAAATTTCAAAAGTAACGAAATTGTCCGGTTTGGTCTCACTTGTAAGCGGGAGAACCGAACCAAACTGAAATAAACCAAATCCCGAAAACCTAATTGACTAATTTTAATTTTCTCCCAGGAAACCTAGAAGTTCTCACTCCGCTGCTTTCTGGATGCGTACTTCAAAGAGACGAAGAGTTGCGTAGCTCTATCCTCAGCCATCATTCTGTTTCTCCGTCGACTCTCCGCTTTCCGACGCAGCCCTAACTCGTAGCCAACATCATCGATTTGGAGAGTTGTAGTTCTCTTGCCAACTTCACAGTGGTTCGGCAAGTCCAAAGCTTACATTCGAGGTATTTTTGTTTCGATTTCCATTCTCATTTCGAACTTTTGAGTTCGCACTCTCAAAAGATTCGTCCCATGTGAAAATTCGAATTTGGTTCTCGATTTTAGTTCTGAAAGTTATCGTTTCCTTGCACTATGCAGTGATTCCTAGATTTTCTGTGAGGTACGCGGGAAGATGTGGAGATCAGTTGTTGCTGCACGACCTTTTTTAAATCGGCAGGTGGTTCGGAAATTTCTGGCGATCAAAGACCCTGACCCTAATGTAGCTTTTAGATCAAGTAATTGTGAGTATTCTAGATTCTTCTCCCTGGACTCTCAGAATAATAGTGGTTTTGAGTCGCAGCTGTCTGAATCGGTGAATTTTGACGACAATGGTGATGCTCCACCGAAAGTTTTAGTTGGGAGTTTTGAGATGGAGATGGATGATATTGAGGATATGAGTCCTTCCCCTGCAGAAGGAATTCACGAGGAATCTATAAACGATTTTAATGCCCATATTGATGATAGAGAGAGTTTTAGTTCTTCCTCTGAAAATAAAATGGGCGAGGTTGCCCAAACAGATGGAACTGCGGTTTTCCATGATACCACAGAGGATGAAGATGTGGTTTTTGAAATTAATGTGGAGCAGCTTGAGAGTGTATTATCTCTTCTTCAGAGTAGAGTCGATGGATCCTTTGAGTCTAGCCTAGACAAAATGGATTTGATTCTGCACGTAGATTTTGTGGTGAAAGTTCTGGGAACTCCACTGATTTCAGGTGAGAATTTGATTAGATTTTTCAAATGGGCGATGAAAAAACCAGATTTTAAGCTAAATACTCAGGTTTTGGATGCTCTTGTTTGTGCTATATCTAGTGATCTTAGGAGAATAAATGCGTATTCTTTGTGGGATTTGATTAAAGACATTGGTGAGAAGGAAAATGGTTTACTGAATTCACAAATGTTAAATGAGTTGATAGCTTTGTTCTCAAGATTAGGAAAAGGGAAGGCTGCTCTTGAAGTTTTTAACAATTTTGAGGTATTTGAGTGTGTACCTAATCCCGACACATATTTCTTTACTGTCGAGGCACTGTGTAGACGCGGCCTATACGATTGGGCTACCTCCATTTGTGAAAAGATGCTTGGTAATGAAATCTTACCAGACAGTGAAAAAATTGGCCAGCTTTTGTGTTGGTTGTGCAAAGGGAAGAGAGTTAGAGAAGCTCATTCAGTTTATGTTATGGCTAAGGAGAAAAAACGATTCCCACCAAAGTCATCTGTTAATTTTTTGGTCAGTGCTCTCAGCAGGGAGGACGAAACTGTAAATTTAGCTCTGGAGATAGTAGAAGACTTCTCTGTCACGGAAAGAAAATATGCAATAAAACCATTTTCTTCAGTCCTCCGAGGTTTGTGTAGGACTAAAAAGAACCAAGAGGCGAAGGGTTTACTTTCAAAAATGGTATCAGAGGGTCCACCTCCGGGAAATGCTGCTTTCAATACAGTCATCAATGGCTACTCCAAAACAGGGGATTTGGACGATGCCATGGAGCTGATGAGATTAATGGAGGCTAGAGGATTAAAACCAGACGTATTTTCATACACAGTCATTATAAGTGGTTATGCAAAAGGTGGTCAAATGAAAGAGGCTTGTGAAGTTCTATCACAAGCCAAGAAAAAGCATTCTAAGTTAACTCCTGTGACTTACCACACGCTTATTCGTGCATACTGCAAGCTCGAAGAGTTTGACAAGGCTTTGAAGTTGTTGAGCGAGATGAAAGATTTTGGTGTTGAACCAAACCATGACGAATATAACAAGTTGATTCAATCTCTTTGCCTGAAGGCCGTTGATTGGGAAAAAGCAGAAAAACTACTGGAAGAGATGAAGGAGAAAGGCTTGCATCTAAATGGCATCACCAGAGGTCTCATTCAGGCTGTGAAAGAGCTCGAAGAGGAAGTGAGCACCACGGAAATGAGGGTGACAGCGTGAATTTTCATCCATTTTGATAAACTTCAGAGATATTGAAGCTTTCTCTCTCTCTCTCTCTATGCTTTGACTCGACATTTCAAAGCTCGAGAAGAGGGTCTGCGTCTTCTTTTTCCGCCATAGTCCGCCATAGATCAGTGATGTTACAGTGGATTGGTAATGGCAAGATCTTTTCCTTTTGACAAAAAAAATTGTTTAATAAGTTGAAGCCTTTGTTCGGATTGATCTCTACTTAAAATTAACTTCATTATCTCACGTTTCAGGCCTTTGATTGAGTAGCTAGCCACCCATGCTTTGTCTTAATTTCCTTGAATTTGCACTCACTAGACAATTCTTTGACTGTTAGAATATAGTTTATGGGAGACATGTCTTGTATATTTATGTAAGTTAATGTCGAAACATGACATGGAAGCTTCATTGGGTCATTAAAATTTAAACAAAGATACATCCCGAATCTCAAAAGAGATGGCAAACATCTAGTTAAAGGTTAGTAAACCTTAATTCTCAACCTCACAGTGGTAACAATGAGTCATTTCTCAATAACAACCAAAAAACAAATAATTTGATAGCAGCTGATCCCAATAACTTTTACAGTATCAACATATATACACCTGACTATACTAATTACGACAATCCGAATTACAGTAAGTTGCTTCCACCTGCCCCCACAGGAGACTACTTAGGACTTGTGAGAAGTGAATTTGAACACTGCTACCATCTAGGCTGAGGGTTATGTGTGATAGGAAGAATTGTTTGAGCTTCTTCGCCAATATAAACTGAGAATAGAACATCTCCCACTCACCGCCTACAATAATTCTCTAAAATTCTCTGTGACTACAAGCTCCCACTAAAAACCTTCGTACTTTCTACATCACAAAAAAGATTACTTCTCCGCAAACTAAAAAATGATAAGCTTCAAGTCCAACTCATTCGGCATCACACAGATCAAATTCTAAATCTATTAAACGAACTACGCAAGAAACCCTAAGCCGTGGACAATCCACCAAATTACCACTGAAAACCCCAACTTCCAACTTCTTTCCACACTAAGTATTACAATCAAACAAGATTCTCTGCATAAAAACATGATACGAAAACCCTCAATTACTCCTCAGCTACTCAGAAACCAACAAACGAATGAACACCCAGCAACAGAAAAATTCCAATTCACCAAACTCCCACCACTCACCAGAAACCTCCAACGTCCAAAGCTTAAAAACTCGTACGTGAAAATCAAAAGCTTCGGAACTCCAAAACTTCAACTAACTCCAAGCAAAGAACCAGAGAAAATTCTCCAGAAAAAAAAAGTAGGCACGTCAAAGCAAAGAAACCAGTAAGAGGCAAATCACAGCAGTCAAAACCCGAATGGAGAATCAAAAGAATTCGACTCAGAATTCAAACTCCAACGAGGAGGATGAGATGTGGGAGGATGATTTGATGAAGCGCCTGAGTTTGAAGATTAGTGAGCCGGTTAATTATAATCTGCAAGTGCAGCATACCGTTCACGAAACGTGGCAACAGATTAGTTGACCAAAGTTGATTTTTAGGCTCGCCTTTGTACCTGATTGGTCCACCCTCTTCCAACTTCAAGTTGGTTAGGTACATAACTATTTTTACGGTGCCAGTCTTGTCTTTAAATATTTCCCCTAATTTACACAGAGAATAAATTTTTTCACATATTTTTTTCAATTTTATTTAATTGTGAATTTAACCACCAGCCACGAATAAACCAAACATTCTTTAAAAATATTCTCTAAAAGAAACTTCATATCAAATAAAAAACTGTAGTAAATTTTCTTTATTATAATTTTTTTAATAAAAATATAATAATTTATTAAAAATACAAATATTATCCAAAAATTATAAATAATTTACGATGGACTCTTATTATATTATCCTCTAAAATTATAAATTGATTTGAAAAAGAAGGTCCAAAACAATATCAATTTTGAATGTTTTTAGATATGTACATATTTTTAATAAATACATACAAGACAATATATTTTTCTAACTAATTTTTAGTATGTTATTTCATTTTCATTCTCAAAAAATCATAATAAATCCTTCCGCTGAATATTCACAATCTTTTCCAAATAGCTTTTTATCTTAAACTGGATATATAATAAAAAATTTAAATCATTCTAATATCATGTGTTTAGGCAAATTGATTTTGAACACCAAACCGACGTTGGCGTGTGATTGTTTGCATACGGGTAGGACGGTTGCGGTCGTCCGATGGGTCTACTTTTTGAAAATTTAGGGTTTTATTTATTTATTTCCCTATATTTCATGCTCGATTTATTTTTTATCCTTTTTCTTTTTTAATTTAAATGTTAAAAGGTAAAGTCATATTGAATTGTGGGTTTAAAAAAAAAACAAATCCTACCCTTCAAGGTCCCAAACATATTTATATACCAAAAATAGTGGCTCGACAGCTTTAGTAGGTTGCAAAGCGATTCTATGAAGCATTTGTGAAAATTTAAACGATCGATTGTTGAAATACTGTGGACTTGCTAAAAAAACTTAGTTTGTATTTTGCTAAAGTTGGTATCCATATTTTAGCTTTACAATGGGCATTTTTATTCTTACATTTATAAATATAATGTAAAAAAGTATATAATATTTCATTTTTGTTTGAATGGGTGTCTACCATACAATGTGCAAATTTGGCTGAAGTATCTGACTTGTCCATGAAAATATTGACCAACACAAATTAGAACACTCGAATTTAAGTGTCAACCGTGAAAGAATATGAGACTTTCATATCACTAGAAGTGTCGACGAAAAAAAAAAAAAGAAATGTTGAACGTTGTACTATTTTAGTAAAAAATGCAAGATCTGAAAAATATTGATCGATCGTCAGATCAAGGTATCAACTGAAAGACCTCTTATTATTGATAGAAAAAACATAGCAAACGATATCAAAATATACTAAATTTTTTAACAAGTTTTAGCAAATCATTCGGAGCTGACAACAAAGGTTTAGCAATTTTTCAATTCTCATACGATTTATTATAATTTCTAAAAAACTTGAATGAGTACAAAAAGTAGAGATAAAGGGTTAAATAGCTCCTCTCAAGGATCCCTAAGCATGGTTGCCAACAAGACTCAAAACATTGTGAAATTGGCCAAGACATGGAAAAAAGAGGACTGATATTGGCCAAGACATGCAAAAAAGAGGACTCAGAGGACCACATTTGATATGACTAGATTTGGCCATATTTAGTTGTCTGATTGTGGTCCTCCACATATTGACACAACAAAATAAACTCATCGCAAACTCACAAAACTAATAACAAAGCCATAAAATCCACGACAAACCTTCACAAATGAAGTTCCTCCAAACTCGTCCATTTAAAAATAAAAATAATATTTTTTTTTCCTAAAACCTCATACTTCAAAAGGGTTTTTTTTATTGCCCCAAATGAAGCCACCCTTAAACTATAAGAACCAAAAATATATTTTCGCTTTTATTTAATTATAATCCCTATTTGACTACACAATTTGGAATTAAATGTGTTTTAGAACATGTACGATGCCGCTACATCACTCGACATGTTTCACAAACAAATTTATTAAATTAGAAACTACGATTAAGTTGGCGATAAACGAATCAATTTTCTTAGACGATATAGACATCATATTTGACTAGTCCTTTAAAAATTGGATCATATGTTGTCAATGTTAGATGTTTGTAGGCTAGAACAACCAAATTATGCCACTCTTTTACATTAACATGTTGACACCGGTACAAGTTACTGTAACAGCTAATTTTTTATTGTACAATAACATTATGTGAATAAAATGTTTTATGGTTAAAGAGTGAAATGTGCTACGAAAATATGAATATGGAGATGAAATTACACCTTATAAGTAATGAATTGACGAATCAGAATAAATATTGGTATTTACCAAATTCTGAGGTTTTAGGGTCTTAACATAGAGTTGATTTCTTCTAATGGAATTTAATAGATCAGTAGATTAAACTACAAGAACAATAATTTCTTGATTTAAAAATGTATAGAGAAAGTTATGAATCTTAGATCCCAAAAGTTGGAACAAATACTGGGTTGAAATTTTGTAACAGAGTAGTTTCTGTGTTTCAATCATATCATGGCTTAGAAGATCATAATTTACAAAGTGTTCTTTTAAAAAGTTGTAGTTGAGATCTAGATAAGAAGATTAATAGGTAGATCAACTATATTGGAGTTCTTGAGAGAAATTTATGCTTGTTTGAAGTTGGATAAGGAAAACCGGAACTATAGAATTATGGTCTTTTGAGCAATGTTTGGTATTTTGTATAATTAAACATAATAGGCTCCGAATTTGAAGTTTAAGTCTTCTACAAAGTTAAACTCGACTTAATGAGGAAAAGATGAGTTTTGAATTAGGAAAATCCGAGTTTTTGAGCAAAAGTTATGAAAGTTTTAAATGGCAGTTAACACCCTGAATAAATGGCGGACACCTTGAACTCTCGGGTTTGATTAAGGGTTGACAATTTATTGTTGAAATGTTGACTTTTAATGAAATTTTAAGGAATTTAATCCATGATTAATTAAGGATGGGCCAATGGGAAGTCCTACGTGGAAAGAATGGTGGCACCTCATGCTTGAAGAGGTGGTGAGCTTGGATGGTGACACCTCATGCTTGAACCACATGACTCACCTTCTAAAGGGATAAAATTTTTTGGAGTCATCAGCTATTATTCATCCCGATCCTCAGCTCTCTCTCTCTACTCTCTCTCACAGATCTATCTCCTCTTTAAATCCTCTCCAAATTCGTGTGAGAAAAGTAAGGTTTTTAACAAAAGTGTGAGGTTTTAGTGTTTTGTGCAAGAAAATTTTGGTGTTTAAGAGCTAGAAGATTGAGAGAATGAAATGATTATCTAAAATTTGGCAGCAATTCGGCTTTCTTTTTGCTCTTTGAAAAATCGTTGTTTCAATCCACAGCTCAGCAGCTATTTATAGATTTCGTTCTGCTTAGGCTGGATAAGTCGACATAAGTATGGGATCGGTTGACATAGATATATCTGTTTAGACACATTCTGAAATAGCCGTTGGATGTTATCTTCTTTTTCTGCTCTTGTTAGGTCGACATAGCTTTTGATCGGTCGACATAAGATTTAGTGATTTGTCGTTGAGAAGAACTTAAGTCGACATAGATATGGCCTCTGGACATGTATGCTGTCGACACAATTGTTTAGCAGTCGACATAAATATGGCCTCTGGACATGTATGCTGTCGACACAATTGTTTAGCAGTCGACATAAATATGGCTTCTGGACATGTATGCAGTCGACACATTATTGCACAGTCGACATAAAGTTGGCCTCTGGATATGTATACAGTCGACACAATAGTTCTGCAGTCGACATAACATTGGCCTCTGGATATGTATACAGTCGACACAATAGCTTTGCAGTCGACATAACGATGGCCTCTGTAACTTGTAGAAGTGTGGTCGACATTGTTGCTTCTTGCTTTGAATATCTTCGGTCGACACAAATTTTACAGCAGTCGACATAACATTCCTCTCTGGTTAGGTCATCGGTCGACATATGACATAGCGGTCGACATAAGTTAGTTGTTGCCCGTGGATAGGTCGACATATGTGTAAATCGGTCGACATATGTTTTTCCTCTGCCAGAGGATGTGTCGACATAAATATAAATCGGTCGACATAACCTGTAATAGACTTAGCAATTTCTACAAAAACTCAACCGATTTGTTAGAGACAAGAGGTACCCTTCGATGATGGTATTTCATATATATTATTCAAATTAACTTCTCTTAACGGTTAATCAATTTTCCAATATATTAATGTTCATCAATCAAAAACAAAGGTTACTTTAATCGCAGATAAAGCTAACAGGTATTTCTCATGAATAGATAAGTCTAATATAAGCATTGTAAAGAGTTTATTTTATCTTTCACGCTCATTTTACATAGTTATCATAAAAAATAATTGATTACTTTAAACATACTTTTAAAGCTAACACCACCTACACGACAAATCAAACAAGTTTCTTAGGTACCCAAACCATTTTGGGTTCCAGAGAGTTAGCATTAGTTCCTTTGGGAACCCATTTCTCAACAATCTTTGTTTTTCTAACTTTATAGTTCATAGGACAAGTAAAAGCTTAGTGTCATATTTTATTGCATTTGTTGCAAGCACTAGGTTTCACAAAGAAGTTCTTATAGTTCTTTTTCTTAGTATGTGATTCATAACCTATGTCAACCTTTTTAAACGTCACTCTTTGACTTCCTAAGAGCATGTTCAATTTCTTACTACCGTTAGTGAACTTGAGAACTATGTCGTTCAAGTCAAGATTCTTTTTCTTTAAAGTTTCCAATTCATCATGCACAACAGTTCTACAACTATCATACGTCTTAACTAGGGCAACATGCTCCTTTTTAAATTCCTTATACTTAGATTTCAAGATATTGAAATCATTAAATAAGTCATTGAAAGCATCAAACAATTCATTATCCTCATCAGAATTTTCTAAATCACTAAAGGAGTCAAATACCTTATCCTCCTTGGCCATGAAGCACATGTTAGCTATCTCCTCATCTTCGGATGAGGAGCTTAAAGAGTCACTGTTATCCCAAGTTGCTTTCATGGCTTTCTTCTTGTAAGCCTTGGGATGCTTCTTAATTCTTGGACACTCAGACTTGTAGTGTCCCGATTTCCCACACTCATAGCATTTGACTTTTTTTCCTCTTCCTTAGGGTGTTTTTCCTTTCTTGAGAAGTCATTTCCTTTCATCCTTTTTCTTTGAAGGAACCTCTTGAATTTCTTTGTAATAAGGGCGACATCTTCATCATCCTCTTCACTTTTGTTTTCGGTTTTCTCTTGTTTGCTAGAGGATACCTTAAGAGCGATATCCCTTTTCTTAGTTGGTTCCTTCTCCTTAAATGTCTCCTTTTCATTTGTTTTCATCGTGATCTCATGAGTCATTAGAGATCCGATGAGTTCCTCAACTTTTAGAGTTTTGAGGTCTTTAGCCTCTTAGATGGCAGTTACCTTTGGTTGCCATACTCTTAGAAGGACTCAAAGAATTTTCCTAACACATTCTTCGTCTGTATAAACTTTACCAAGCACTTTTAACCCATTAGTAATGTTAGTAAATCTTGTAAACATGGAACTAATCAATTCATCACTTTGCATAGAAAACAATTCATATTCATGCACAAACATACTTAATTTGTTTTCTTTTACTTTGTTTGTCCCTTCATGGGTTACCTCGAGTAATCGCTAAATTTCTCGAGCATTGTCTCAACCTTGTACTCTATTAAATTCATCATCATTTAAGACACAGTACAAGGTGTTCATTGCTTTGGCATTTAGACTTAATTTCCTTAAGACATTATCATCATACGCTATAGTCCATAGCTTGGACAAAGATTCTCATCCTAGTTTTCTAATATACATAGTTGTTTTCATCAAATAGTGGGGGTCTAGTAATAGATTGACCCTCAGTGTGAGTTGTTCAAATTAAAAGCCATAATTCAATTTACCCAAAAACAACAGTAGATATAGGTTAATTAACTTAAATACCAGCTCTGATACCAATTGTAGGATCGAGATTAACCTAAGTGGGGAGAGTGAATTAGGTTAACTAAACTTTTTCGTTTACTAAGTTAAATTCGTGCGAGTTGTTTAGTTATTTCTAAACTCAAGTGCGGAATTCTTCAACAGATAAATAAGAGCTTAGAGAAAGAGAGTGACACCAGTTTGGTATTGCGGTTCGGCCAACCTTGCCTACGTCCGTGCTTCAAGGTACCTCCTTGAAAATCTTTCTCGCTCAAACTTTGAGCTTCACTCCGATTGACTTACGGGTGTCAACCAAACTTTTTGACTCTTTTCTTGAAGGAGCGTCACCCCTTTTACAATGATCGTTCAAAGAACAAATTACAATTTGTACGGTTTTTAATAAACCGACTCACTCAATCTCAAGAATGATATACAAGTTTAAGTAGTAGGATTTGAGAGAGTAAAGGTTCGAGAAATAAATTTGGCAGCACTTCAGCGTTGTTTTCTCTCTAGAAAAATCGTCGTGTCAAAATGAGATCGCTTCATCTATTTATAGATTGCTGCTGATCTGTTCAGTTGGGTCGACACAAATCTTGTTGGGGTCGACACAAGCACTAGCCGGTAGACACAAAAATAATATAGTCGTTGAGAGTTTTCTGACTGTTGGTGCTGATCTGCCAAATTGGGTCGACAAAAATGCTGTTGGGGTCGACACAAAATCTTCTCTGGAAATTGTTGGGGTCGACACAATGTTTGTGCGGTCGACACAAAAATGAGTTGGCTTAAACGTTAGTCCACATGTAAAATGCAGGAAGGGTCGACACACAGATTTGGGTAGGGTCGACACAATGTTATATTTGCGGTCGACACAGACAGTTTGGATGAGTCGACACATTAGCACGTTGTATTGCTTTTTTGGGTCGACAAAAAATTTATAGGTGGGTCGACATAAATGAAATGGCTCGCCTCTGTTTTGAACAGGGGTCGACACAAAAACTCTAAGGGTCGACACAATCACTGAAAGACTGAGATTCTGGATTTTCTTAAGGGTCGACATAAACACTATGGGTAGACACAAACTATGAAAGGCTGAGTTTTTGGATTATCTAAGGGTCGACACAATGACATTATGGGTCGACACAAAGAATGACAGACTCAGCTTTTGTTTTGAAAAAGAGTCGACACAAATATCTATGGGTCGACACAAACTGCATATATCTTTGAAATTTCTGCAGCACTTAAACAAATTATTAGACTTTAATTGTACCCTTCAAAGAGGGTATTTCTCATGAATCGTTAAGTCTAATTTAAGCATTGTAAAGTAGTTTATTTTATCTATTTATCTTTCATGCTCATCTTACATAGTTATCATAAAAAATAATTGATTGCTTTAAAAATACTTTTAAAGCCAACACCTTCATTATTCGGTTACGCTTGTAATATCGTGATTTTTGAGGACTCAAATCATGATTATGATCAAGTACAGTAATAGTAACACGCCACTTTCCATCCGGAGATAAAGCTCCTCGAAGCTTTGCTTTACAATTTGTTCGGGAAATTGGATGCATTTTGAATGCATTTTTCGATGTAGACTGTGAATAGCCAGAACGAGAACAAGCATAAGTTATCCATCTGATATTTCCATCTGAATCTTTGGTCGAACTTCTTGTCAATACAGGAAATCTAATCGCATTGCCATACTTAACATAAAAATTCAGCATTTCATCCATTGTATAAAAAATCATTCTGATTTGGGGCTCTTCCATTTCATCTCTAATAGTTTTAATATTCAAATTGTTTGTGTCTCAGTTTCATTTGTTTCATTTTGCATCAAAGGGCAATCTATTTCCATGATCATTTCTGTTGATAAAATCACTAAAATATTAAAAAAACAATCTAAACAAACTAAAATAACAATTCACAAGATTCAGACTATACTATAACAACAACAAACACAGAAGGAAATAGAAAAACAACAATAAATCAAAATAACAAGAACACTGCAAAAAAATAGAATAAAGAACAAGGTTTGATACAAGGCAAAAAAAAATAGACTCAAACATAAACAAAAAGAAACCGGACATCGACAATAAATAGAGAAAAAACATCAAATAAATGAAAATTTCAAGAATATAGAAGATCAACTAACAAAAAAAATTATTTTTTTTGTCGTTTCCTCTTTGTTTGTTGTTAAAACGGTTAAATAGATGGTTATATCGGGAAGAAGACTGCAGAATGGTCAAGAACACTGCAGTTGGAAATTTTAGAAAATGGTACGAAAAGATACAAAAAATAAAAAAAAATTAAACAAACTAAATCTATGAAAAATAAAATTAAGACTGAAATGAACTTACAAGAAGAGGGCAGAGACGAGGCGATAGAAGCAACGAAAGATATGTGAGCAAGAAGAGAGAGAAGAAGATTGAAAAACGTGAGCAAGAGAACGTGGAACTTGATAGATAAGGAATGACATTTTTAGAGGAAGAATAATTGTAATTGAACGCACAATTATAAATATAATTAATTTTTAATTAAGTCCATACCCAGTGAACCCAAAACCAGAACGGAAGAAAGAGGGAAGCAAGCCGCCGTCGAGGAATTGGAGTTCTGCACGCAGGCACCTTGCCTTGTCNAAGAGAACGTGGAACTTTATAGATAAGTAATGACATTTTTAGAAGAAGAATAATTGTAATTGAACGCACAATTATAAATATAATTAATTTTTAATTAAGTCCATACCCAGTGAACCCAAAACCAGAACGGAAGAAAGAGGGAAGCAAGCCGCCGTCGAGGAATTGGAGTTCTGCACGCAGGCACCTTGCCTTGTCCTGGTTACTCACAGGAGCTTCGTCATCTCTCTCCCTCGACCCTCGCATTCACTTCGCAATGGCGGCTGCCTTTGCGTCCTGTTTTATCGCATCAAAGTACCACAAATCTGCTCAGGGATTGCAATTTGGACAACGCTTTTCAAGCAGCCGGAGTTTTCCTACTGTTCGGGTTTCTGAATGGAGCAGTTTTCAGCTCAAAAAGATGCATGTTCGTTCTATGGCTTCCGGCAATGCCGTGTCTGTAAGCGACTCTGCGCACTCTGTCACGCTCTCTAAGTGAGTGCTCTTCAGTTTTTCTCTGCTATTAAGTGCCTTTACTTTTTCATGCAAATCGATTGACGGAAAAAGATTTTTTTTTCCTATATATCTAACATTTTTTGCTTTGGAACCTCACTGCACAAAAGTTTTGAAAGACGCTTTCTTCTGTTCATCCGTTTAAACGTCATTGGTGAGGATATTCATATAATTAATTAATTTAAACGTCACTGGTGAGGATATTCATATAATTAATTAATTGACGGTGTAAACAACTAATCATTGAGCCATGTGTTAGTTTAGGATTTATTGAACATGATAATGATTTTTTAAGATCATGATTTTATTTAATAAAAGAATTAATATTATAAAATTTTCTGTCTAGCAAATTGTTGGAAGCACACACATACAGCCGGTCACGCATACAGATGTATCAAAGAAGTTTCAGAGGATCATTTTTGGATTGAGAAAATTGTTTTGTGTGCAAAAACTTTTGCATAAAAAAGTGGATAACATTTTTTTTTTGGGTATCACCAAGAAAAAGTGGGAGATAAAGAAAAGATTTGATTCCCTTCACAAAATTTCTCATTTTAAATCATTAAAAGATGGAAGAATTAGTACTTTCTGTATATTAAATCGCTTAAGCTGATTTCATATTCAAATTTATTTGATCCAGGGTGAAAAGTCATACCATTTCTGTGTTCGTTGGTGATGAAAGTGGGATAATAAATCGAATTGCAGGAGTTTTTGCAAGGAGAGGTTACAATATCGAATCACTTGCGGTTGGTTTAAATAAGGACAAGGCTCTTTTTACTATTGTTGTCTCAGGAACTGAAAAGGTTTTACAACAAGTGGTAGAACAGCTTAACAAGCTCGTGAGCGTTATTAAGGTTTGACTTGATAGGCCCTCGCTTTTCCATTATAAATCTCATTGGATGCTTGTTTATGCATTGCAACAGATTCTCTTGATCTTGTCATGTCTTCATAACTTTTTGTAAAACTTGTTGATTTTCAGATTGGATAAAGTACATCAATTCCATGCTTAAACGATGTAGATTTGATTAGATTATGACTCCATTTGTTTTGTATGTGCTGTAATATGAAATGTTTGGACACTTCCGATTGTAAGGTTGAAGATATCTCAAAGGAGCCTCAAGTTGAACGCGAATTGATGCTTATAAAACTCAATGCAGATCCAAGTAGTCATGCTGAGGTAATGGCTTGATTTTTTTTGGAGAAATATTATGTTGGTCATTTAATCTATATGTTATCATATTTTCTCTTACATAAGAAAGCATATGCTTTCATCATATTTTAGCTAGCAGGTCACTTTTCTATGAGCAAGACGCTCATCTATCTCTTTCTCTTACTGTCTTTGTGCCAATACGTTATCAGAAATGTTAATCTGATTCTTTCCGCATTGCGGTTATGATTATTTTAAGTGGCCAAGTTTTCAAATGCATAATATGATAACTTATTACATCAATGAAGGGGTTTTCTGATGCTTATATTTGAAATGTCTTTGAAAGACTTGATTATTCTCTTTAGTTTTTTGTTCAGGATTTTAGGCCCTTTATGATAATTGTAGTTATCCCATCCTTCCTTTTAATCAAGAAGGTTAAAAGAGGATAAAACATAAGTACTTTTGTCAGGTTCATAGATTTTTTTTCAATTTTGTTTTCTTGCAGAAGGATGTTGGTCGCTTCTTATATGTAGGTGGAATCCCGCCCCATTGGCTTTTGTGTCAGTGTCTAATGTTTTTTTTTCAATTTTTAGATCATGTGGTTGGTTGAGATCTTCAGAGCAAAAATAGTGGATATCTCTGAACATTCTATGACTATCGAGGTGATTTATTTGTGTTTCATTCACCATTTTTATAATTTGTGATGGTGAGCCACATGTAAATTTGTGAAAGATCTAGAAGTTTTATACCTTCTCATGTCATTTATCAATTACCAAAGATGGCAATGCTACTCTAATTAAAAAAAAAAAAACAGTAACTCCTATAAAGAAAGGGATAGCTGCTATAAGTTTGGATTTTAAAATATATTTGTTTCAATAAATTCACATGTAGAAAGGTTTTGTTGGATTTCCTCTGCAATGGACGAGTTTATAGCAATATCATTGCGCTTCTTTTATAGTTGGTATTTAGCGCTAATTTCTTTCCAGTTTGCACACATCTTATTTTGTGATTTATTGAAGGCCTTGCTACGCATTTCTTACACATCTTATAATTGTAGGTTACTGGAGACCCTGGAAAGATTGCTGCTGTCCAGAGAAACTTATCTAAGTTTGGAATTAAAGAACTTGCAAGAACTGGAAAGGTATTGCTCTATCTTAGTCTTAATACTAACTAAGTGTTTATATTAATGGAACTGATTAATGTTGGCTGTGCCAGGGCCACAGCATGAACTCTTAAATTTTCAGTTAACTGCATTTTCTCTCAAGACGTTCATGTGTTCATGTATGCACGGGTCGTTATGTGCATATATATTTGATTGACTCTGGCCATTTCCCTTCTGAGAGTATACTTTGCACCTTGTAATTTTCTACTTGTCACGCCCGCTCATGACATGTGTTTTTCTCTTGCTACCATTATTAGTTTATCTATGACATAAAACTGTCGTAGTATGTTCGTATTATGAAATTTGCATCTATCTATGATGGTATAATTTGAAGTTAAATCTCTTATAGATTGCTCTGAGAAGAGAAAAAATGGGACAGACTGCTCCGTTTTGGAGGTTTTCTGCTGCTTCTTATCCAGATCTTGAAGGAACAAGACCTGTTGATGCTCTTGTAGGAGACAAAAGGCAGCCACTTAATGGCAGTATCAGCACAACCTCAAGGGTATTTCCTTTTGTTCTCTATCCAGAAGGTTTGCATGTCTTTAGAAAAAAGTTAAATCCAGCAGGCAACTCTTACAACTATTTAGAGAATTTCAACCAGTTCTTGTTTATTATATTATCTTCATACTTTTAAAAATTTGTCATTGGTTTGAAAACTTTATTTAATTACGTATGTCAAAATATGACTCTTTACGTTGAGACTTTTGCTAAAGCATTTTCAGTGAATATAAGAAAAACCCAAATAAGATATATTTAACTAAAATCAAAGAACAATCAAATATGAAATGGTTCTCATTGCCAAAATGAAAGACATTTGTCAAAATTTAGTATGTCCAGTGCAAACACAAACATTTATGAGAAAAAGCAAAAAAGAAATTGATTTAGCAGTTTTCATGAGAGAAGATTACAATAAGATGATAAACGTTCTGCATTTTTCCTCAAATCTTTGAATTAAGCATACTAACTATTTTCGAAGGGTGATGTTTATCCGGTGGAGCCATATGAAAATGTGTCAATGAATCAAGTTCTCGATGCTCACTGGGGAGTTCTTTATGATGAAGATGTAAGTTATCTCCAATCCTTTGAAAGCCTTTTAACTTATTTGTATTATTTATAAATGTTGGAAAGGAGTAGAATCAGCATGGTTTTTTTGTACGCTTAAGAGACAGGCAAATAGTATGAACGGAGTATTATGTTAGTAATCTAGATTGAGTGATAGCAAAACCCATTTGATTTAGTCTTCTCCAGTCCTATGCGAGCCTTTAACTTAACTAATATGATTTATAAATCTGCCATCCAGTTTTACATTCGTAGAAAGGAGTAGAATCAACATACTTTTCGTATGCTCACGAGACGTGCATATAGTATGAACACAGTATTTAATAATCAACCTTAGTTATTTAGATTGAGTGAAAACAAAACCCATTTGATTAGTCTTCTTTCATTTGCCATTTGATTTGGTTATAGGAGTAGGTATTTGTTCCTCATGATAGTGTGTGGTTTTAGTTTTTTGCTAATAACTGTCAGGGTTAAAGTTTTAATCTTCCACTCTTCGATGAAGATACTTTTTAAGTTTTAAGTGTTTCATGAATCATTCAGTCAAGCGGTCTTCGGTCCCACACATTATCTATGCTTGTGAATAACTCTCCTGGAGTGCTCAACATAGTCACTGGGGTTATTTCGAGAAGAGGTTATAACATTCAGGTTAGTTTATCCTTAATATTTTATGGTCATAACCATGTTATAATATCTGACATTATCATTTCAGAGCTTGGCTGTGGGACCTGCTGAAAAAGAGGGACTTTCTCGCATCACAACTGTAGTTCCTGGGACTGATGAATCAATTGGAAAGTTGGTTCAACAGCTTCACAAGTTGATAGATCTTCATAAGGTGTGGATCCTGGAAAACAAAGATGTTAATTTTTCTATCAATAATTTTTTCCTATAAGAAAATGACTTAGGGCATTCTATTTGCTTTGTCATGTTTATCAATATGAATCTTTTAGTTTGATTTCTGTATTTGAATCTGGAAATAAATAATATTTGGTTACAAATTTGTGATGAAAAAATTAAAGGCATTCCGTAAAAAGCGAAACATTGAGCTTTGTAGCAACTTTGCCACTTGGGAAGAAATGGAGAAATAGGCCATCTCCTTGCATGTTCTATTATTATCTGCTACTACCTTTTTTGTGTTAAAAAACCCTCACTGGTTGGCATAAAACAAGCTATTAGGTATCCTTTCATGGATTTATGTTTTGCTCTTGCCTGGTATTACCTTTCTTTCTTCTTAGGTCCATTTAGCACAATTGGTTAGATTATCTACTTTTATTATCTAACACTTCCCTTTCAGATCTTCCAAGATGAAGGTCTGCTCTTTGTCCCCGAAGACCAAGTTTGAATCTTCGAGGATTATAATGATAGACCTCCTATACGGTTTACCTAAAAGAGGGAAGGGGTAGTTAGAAGGTAACGGTAGGCAGTTATTTCATTATAAGGTGTGAGTATTGGAGGGAGGGAAACTATGTAACTCCCAGGGAAGTTACTAAAAGGGTATATGGAGAAAAGTCAGTAGGGGAGGAAGGTAAAGCCCTCGAAGCTTTCCAATTCGTGTAGTTCTTGTTGATGATTGAATAAAACCAGGGAATCTATTGGTCATTGATAGATTGCTATCAGATTACAACTTACAAAGTTCTAGGAACCATATTTATTCAATGTCATTATGAGAGAAGTAATTTGGGATATTGAGTGACTGATGAGGCCCGTTGTTGTTGCTCCAGGTTGAAGATCTAACCCAGTTGCCATTTGCTGAGAGAGAACTGATGTTGATAAAGATTGCCGTAAATGCTGCTGCTAGGAGGGATGTCCTTGACATTGCTAGCATTTTCCGTGCCAAAGCTGTTGATGTGTCTGATCACACAATTACTCTTCAGGTTGAATATTTTCCTGATAATCAATTATAGTTTCAACACTCTTGGACACTTTTTTGCTTGTTGGAATGAGGATCATTTCTTTTGTTATTAGCATATGATATCCATAGAGCAAATGCCCCAGTCTATCTGATCAATGGCTTGTGTTAGTTTCATTGATAGTTTCTTTTTACCAATATTTAGTTGTTGCCGTGGCTATATCTTCTATATCAGTAGAATCCACAGCAACTTGGGTTTTGTGATATTAATATTCTTCTGAAACCCAAAAGGTTTAAATATGAAGTGCTTTAGCTCAGTAACTTGCCTCCAAGTTTGTAACGCTTATATTTGTTTCAACATAACTAGGTGTTTGTTAGCATAACAAGTATAATTATAACTATGCTATGTTTAAACTTGTCTTTTGTTTATATTGTTTCCTCCAACTTACTCGATTGATTCTAAAACTTTGGCAATGTCAAATTTCCCCTAGCTCACTGGTGATTTGAACAAGATGGTTGCTCTTCAGAGATTATTAGAGCCATATGGGATTTGTGAGGTTTGTTTTGCAACTTGTCCTTTTTCGTTTTCAAACTTGCTGATAGATTATTGATTGCCATTGACACATTTTATTTGCACAGCATAATTTAAATTTACTGCTTATTTTTCTCCGTGAACCACAAAGATCAAAAAATATGGATTGAATTGTCTCATATGGGTACAAATTAAAACATTTCTGTCATGCATGTGCAAAATCTTTCAATCATTTCCTGATAAATAGTGGAATTCAGATTTGGGAACTTATATTGGTGAGTTGTTTTTGTAGGCATCAATTAAATTTCTCTGATCGTATGATAGGTTTAGGGAATGAAGCATACTGCCAGATTTTCCTTGCGAAACCTTTTCATTGGATTGATAATAGCTCAAAATTACTTAACAAAGTTTAGTAATGCTTCTTTTATTCGAAGAAAAGTATGTATAACTCTTGATACCCTACCAACTTTACAAAGAATGTGTATAACTCTTGATACCCTACCAACTTTACAAAGAATGTGATTTAAAACATTTAGTGATCATCTTGGTAGGGTAGAGATTTGAGGATAAAAATGGGAAACTTAACACTCCCCGTTCAGTGACCGGCCGTTATTGTGACTACAAGCTAGCGCTCAAACAAAGAACACTCTCTAAGAGAAAAAACTATTTTCATAATAATATACAAAGATAAAATACTACTTTAATGGACCGTATTTATAGAAAGATAACTAAAACTAAAATACCCAAACTACCCTAATATTAAACATTTCTTAATTGTATTTACATCAATACTCTTCCACCACATGAACAAAGTTTGAGAAAACGAGATGGAAGAATCATAACTCCGAGTTTTGTTCTTCGAACATTGCCTGTTCTTTATTCACCATAAAAGTGCATATATGGAAAAGATTTCTCAGCACTTGTTTTGTCTACAAACACAAACACCCAACTAATATCAGCAGTCTCACGCGAGTTACAGATGCATTAAGAAAAGATGTTACCAAATATTTGCAAGACCAAGATAATTTGCTCTTTTTTATTGAATTTTGTCTTTTTTTTGGTTAATAATGACCAATGTGAAGAATATTCCATTTCTTTGATAGATTTTCTTACATACTTAGTAATATGTTTGTATTTTTATGTTAAAAAGTTTTGTTTTGAGGTTCTAATGTAAAGTTCAGAGAAAATCTCATGGAAAAGGCTGAGAGCTGTAGGGTTGAAAGAAGAAAGAGTTTTGATTATTTTCATTCAAATTGTCTTTCAATCACCATATGCTCTAGCCTTCTTTTTTTCTGTCGGTTATATTTCATTTCCCTTGCTCATAAAAGAACATCTGCATTTCTTAAAGGTGGCTCGGACTGGGAGGGTGGCCCTTGCTCGAGAATCCGGTGTTGATTCTACCTCCCTTCGCGGCTATCCTCTTCCATTGTGATGGTAAAAGAAAATTCTCTTTCGAGTATTGAAGTCTTAGTCGGATTAAAAACTGTAGGTTTTGCAAGTTTTTCTACTTGAATTGGTGTGAGCTATTTATTCTAGAACTGAAAATTGTGCTGACAAATATTGCTTCGCAACTCACAATAAATTATCGTGCTTGATAGTTTGGGTGGAGCCTCCGAGCCGGCTAGCATAATATTATCTACTTTGGGTCGGAACACTCATCAATTTTTGCTTGAGTCTGCTTAAAACGTGTTGTATTGGTTAGAGACTGAAAATTTGTTTATGAACTATTCACAATCTGTATTCATGTGTGATGGGATTACGCCTTCATATCTTTTGTTTGGGCAAGTTATCACAGTTTGGTTCTCTAGATAAATGAAGTACATGGTATACTCAATAAAAATTATTCTAAGAAGATTAAATCCATCTAATTAATAAAAAGTTGTTATGAAAAGACATTTGTAAAATAATTTCTAGAGACTCGTATTAATTCAAATTCTAGAACTAGAGAAAATATGAAAAAGCCTAGTGGAGAATCATGATATTCTATCTCGAGAAGTTAAACTTGTAGTACTTTTTAATGGTAAGCCTGATGAACCGAATGAGTAAAGACTTACAAGCCGAATGAAGCCAACAAACCCGAAGAGCAAGGATTAACGAGCCAGATAAAACCAATGTCGAGTTGTGAGCCAATGTTAATTTTAATGTTATGAGCAAGCCAAACTAGTTTAACGAGTTTTTGCGAGTTGATTCTAATAACCCAAAAAGAAACTTTTTTTATTCGCGTAAATGTCATTTTATGTAAAAGAACAATTTGGATACTGAAGAACTAAGTATTTAAAAAAAATATTTGATATCATCTATTATAAGTATTACATTAATATTATTACAAATGCCATCAATATATATTATTTGGTAATTATTTTCAGTTAATGTAAAAAACGAATTCATTGATGCAAGCTTTAAAAATCTATCTCATAGTGATTCCAGACAAGTTAAATGAGTCAAGTCTGAAAAATCAAAAACTTTGGAATTTTTTAATTATTTTGAATTGAAGGAAATACAAATAGGGGAAAAATCAAAAATATGACACAATGCAAATATTGTGAAAAATACTATGCGTACGAATCTACTATTAGCACTATTGGTCGACATTATAAAAAAATATCACGCACACGAGTAAATGAGAGACCGGACCCATTTATAACTATGTGTTAGTGGTGGAGGAAATTTTGTGTATTCACACGAAAGATTACGCGAATGTGCTGCAAAATATATAGCACATAAAGAAGTCCCGCTATCGATGTTTGATAGCGAAGTCATGAAATAATTTTTGAGAGAATACGTTAATCCTAGTTTTAGATGAATTCCTTGTAGTACTTTGCGATGTGACGTCATTAAAATGCACAATAATATAAAAATGAGTTAATTGCATTATTTTCACACATACTTACTATTTGCATTTGTATTACGTCTGACTTATGAAGTACACCTAATGTACTCGAATATATAGTCGTTACTTCTCATTTCATTGATGATAGATGACAATGTCATAAAAGAATATTAGAATTTTGTAGTTGTGAATATTCTCATAACGGAATAGTTATTTATCGATACATTGTGGCCATTTGACAATAAAATAATATTAGAGATAGAATTTTTAGTATTACTTTAGATAATACTTCCGTTAATGATATTCGTGTTATGCAATTTAAAATATTATTTCAATTTGATAGTTGTCAATTTTCGTTTTTCATGTGTTGTGTTTGTCATATTTTAATTTAATTTTTAAAGATGACATGCATTTTATTTCCTCGTATATTGATGCAATTAGAAATGTAGTTTCTTTTATTACTTCTTCTAACTTCCGACAACAAGAATATAAAGAATTTTGTAAAGCGGCTAATCTTCAACATAAAAAATTAAAAACAGATGTATCAACAAAGTGAAATTCAACTTATTTAATGTTAGAAGATGTTAAACCGTATTGAAATCTTATTTGTGATTTTATTAGTAAAAAAACTCAAGGTATTAATTATAATTGTGATAGGACTAATTTATTAGTTGATTTTTTGAAACTATTTTTCGAAGCTACTAAAGAATGTTCGGAAATTTATTACCCGACTAGGCATTTTGTTCTTCTTATATTTGTAAATTTAATAGGTACTTTCGAAAGATATAAAAAATAGATAAATTTTCTAAAATCGTTGACAAAATGGAAACGAAATTTAAAAAATATTGGCTTGACATACCCAATATTTTTTTCATTTTCTGCATCCGAGATATAAACTTAAATATTGTAAATTGACGTTTGCTATGATTTCCGGTAACTTAGGGCTAATGTCTGTATTTTTTGTAGCTTCATTAAGAAATTATCTTTCTAATTTATTTGTTTCTTACCAACATAAATATAGTACTTCTCTTTCATTTTATTCGTCTAATGTTGCGTCTACTTCTAGTAGTAGTTTTCGTTTTGGACAACCATTTAATAGTATGAATGTCATTGATGAAAAAATTGATAGCAATGTGCATTCTTATGGTTCCGATAAGAATGAACTCGATATTTATTTAGACATTCGTTATCAACTTCCGATGATTCATTTGATATTTTGAGTTTGTGGAAAAATAACGCGATCTTCTATCTGATTCTTTCTAAAACGGCACACGATTTACTAACACCTTATGTTTCTACTGTAGCTTCTGAGTCTACTTTGAGTGCAGGTAGACAAGTGTTCGACGATCGATGAGAAAATCTTGCACCATATCTCGTGGATACGTTGTTATGCTTGAAAGATTGGAGCGATACTGTTTCAAGAAACCAACAACAAGATGATGAATTAACGAACGAATTCAAAAATTTAGAATTCGAAAATTATTAACTTCTAAAGTGTAACTTTATGTAATTTTTACACTTGTATTTTTTTATATGTAATTTTTTATACTTGTATTTTTTTATATATAATTTTTTTCGCTTGTAATTTTTTTATATGTAATTTTTTACACTTGTAATTTTTTTAAATGTAATTTTTTACCCTTGTAGTTTTTAGAATTCATACATTTGAATTTCAAGATATGTAATTTTTTTAAAAATAATAAATATATTTACGTATCTTCGGCTCGTATAGGCTCAACGGGGTCGACCAGCTCGACTCGGACTCAGCTCGAATAGGCTAGAGGCTCGCGAGTCAACTCGAACTAAAATTTTAGAAAAAAACTCGACAGACTTAGCTCGAATAGGCTCGACATGCTCGGTTTGAAAAGCTCGTAAAAAAAAATATGACTAAACTACGACCCAATCGTGCATTTTCGAAACAAAATATCGTAAAAAAAAAAAAACAGCACTTTCTGTTTGCCCCGAGATAAAATAGCTCCACCCCAGGTTTTCTTTCATAGACACTATTCAACTAGCGGAAGCAAAAACAAATTATAGGATGATCTCCGACTCTGTATCGACTATAATAACACGCATCAAGACATGTTTGCTATCAAGATCTAAACCAAGAAAATAGTACCTCAATTGTCTTTAGTGTCAAGGACTATGCAAGCTTTTTATACGGTCAACCACGTCCCGTGAGCTGCTAAGGCGCTGAAAATCAGAACGTTGAAGAACATTGGAGTGACTTTTCCAGGAATCTTTGAGTTCATCACTGATTTCAGTTTTCTTGGCAGAACAGCAGCTTCGAATTCGAACACGATGATTATGTGACTCAGTGCTGAAGTTGCCGTACACTTTAACAATCAATACAACTTCTCTATCAAGGGTGATTTCACACCATGAGTTTTGTTGAACGCCATCAACAAACTCTTCCAATGTATAAAATTCCTCGTGATGAACCACCACCTCCATTATTTGATCTGCTTTGATTATGCCAGTAGCGGGAGTGACCTGGCTTAGACAAAAGATATGAGAAATGTTTTTTTTTTTCTTTTGAGTGTGATAATAAATCTTCAGAATATCGAAGTTTCACAAAGTTTCAAATTCCTATTGATTGCATTTCCTTTGAAGCAACGATATTGTTCCAGAGAAAGAAGACATATCTATAAATATAATTAAAAATAGTTTAATAATTAAATTAAGTAATAAAGATAAAAAAAACTAGTGTAAAATTTTGAAAATAATAAGAAAAATTATAAGAAATATTTATAAGAAAAAAGTGAAAACAAAAAACATTCACCCACTCAACTCATACCACACATAACAGTTGATCAATCAGAGAACACATTAGATATCTAAAAGAAAAACTAAAAATGTAAAATACATTATTAGAAGGTTTCATAAAAAATAAAATCATAATCTCCATTCATCATTTGAAATTCACAATGATTTCCAGCCTACCTTTAGCAGAGTTAGTTTCTGTTAATCCATTCTAGAAAAAAATTGCTAACACAAGTAATCACATAGTCATTCTTCTTTTCATTCTTAATCTTAAAAGGATTTTAATGACCAAGCTCTAAATGCAGCAGTAGAATTCAAATAAATTGATATTAAAAAGCATGAATTATACCTCAAGCCATGGTGGAAATCCAAAAGAACCTCTTGAAAGGAGATCTGACGCCTGGCCCTTCTCATTAACTGTGGACTCACCTTCACAAATAATTTGAAACAAAGCATCGCTTTCTTGAGATTTATTTGTGATACGTAAAATCGAAGAATCCTGGTTCTGAAGGATGATGTTATTTGTACTGACAATAGTTTCTGGAATATTTTTTTGAATGGAGAGCACGTGTTTAATACTTTCATTGGAACTAAGAATTTCGCCATATACTTGTCTCCTGATGGATTCATCAACTCGAGCAATGTCAACAGAAAATATACAGCGAACTGGCTTGTGATCACTGTCTGTCACATCCATGGAAGCTTCATACCTATTGAAAGGTGTTAGCTCCAAAAAAAGAGAAAAAAACAAAAGGATAAGCACATCAATGTTTATGAGCAAGAGAGGGACTTGAATCGCTCAATTTATGACACAGAAGCATTAGTCTTACAAGTTCTAAGGTCCTATCTCTTTCCCATTCTGTGCATTTTATTCCCCAGCAAAATTTTTTAACATTGTCAGCTACATTTAAAAAAAGAATTTAAAACAATAGGTCTCACGTGAATGGTAGTCATGAAGCACGGTAGTCAAGAAGCAAAACATGCATTAGGAAAACACAATTATAAACTTCACTTGAACTATAGGAGCCCCATATTAGCATATGGGAGTGTTAGGTTATCTGATCCACTTAACAAAAAAGAAAATTACGTGAACAAGACTTAACTGAATAATCGAAGAAACCACGGGACACTCCAAACTGCATTCAGATACCGAAGCTGATTGGTTATCTCGATATAAAATTCTATCACACCAGGCGGGTATCCGCTTCTTTTCACCAGAATCATAACCTACGACAGGAACATGTTTAACATCACAAAGAAATGAAGAGAAAATACATAAGTTATACCAAAAAAACAACCAAAGAGGACCAAAAAATGAAGATGCAAAAAAGGTAACATTCTACTCAAGCTGGATTCCTTGCATCTTAAGCAACAGTGCAAACTTTCTTAGAAAGTTATGCAAAGCAATGGAATGAGCGTCAAGTATTGTCATTCCAACCATATCACCGACCCAAGAGACTTCACTGGAATCGAGGAAACCAGAGGAGAAGTTGCACCTGCTAATCCAGATTGGTGCCTCTCAAATTTGTAAGTAGGAGGAAATGTAATTAGTGCTTCACGCATCCCCTGGAAGACATTTCCAGCCACCATTTCTGCTCGGAGCTGATCACGTTCCTTCAACCAATCAAATGATCTTTGGGAAACAAAATCCCTTGCTTCATCATAAGATATACCATCAAGGCGGTAATTAAAATCACCAAGAAATATGACCAAATCTGCCTCTGATAATTCTGGGATGCGTTCTACTGAAGAACCACTAACAGCCTACAACAACATCAATCCTTTGTTTATTTTATTTTAAATGGCAACCCTTTCAAAAGGAAAAAAAATACTCAAGATAATCTGATAAATAATTTAAAATACACATAAAATGGTAATATCATTATTATATGTAACATCTATACTTACACTTGAACTACGGAGTATCGGAACAGCACATGAAGAACTAGCTGCAAGAGAAAGGACCAATGGCAATCCATATCTATAAACAAGCCAAAATAAATATATTGAGAAGGCAAGGGTGCAAAATAATAGCAGGTACCGCACAGTACCAGCTGCAGCAGTGAAAAGATTAGTTGGTCGGCAAAAAGACATGGTCCGATATACATGCTCAAAGTCAGCATTGCGACGGTTGACTGCTTCTATGTGCGCAGCAAAATGACAGTTCACAAAACACATGATCCGATCATAAACTCTAATCCTTAAGCCAACAGCCCCCTGGTCAGATAAATTTCAGATATGTAATGACTGATGAATATAATTATGGACGGTATGTTTTCACCAAATGCACTACTAATTAGAAATAAAAAAAATAAATTATCATCTTTGATGATTTGAAACCACCCAGTTCTCTTTAGAACTGGTTTTGAGATCAGTGCGAATAGATCTCATGGATATGAAAGCTGTATGAATAAATCTCATCAATTGTTATATTATCGATTGTGGAAACAACACAGGATTTTTTATCACTTGAAATTCCCTTAAAAATTATGAAAAAACAGATTTTTCATGTAATTGTATTTGCTACAAGAACAGTTTCTTAAAGCATGAAAAGAACAGCTTAAGTAGGAGAGAGCAAAGGTCAGCGTGACAGTCAAAGAAAGACATACCTTGTTACCAATTGCTCGCCCAAACCCACATGGAACTGCTGCAGCATCAACATCTCCCACGTGAACTCTTACACTATCTCTCACCCTAACGATGATAAGAAGACAGTATTCTTTCTTACATATAGAAAGGTAGAACAATCAAGAAACAATATAAGATACCAAAGTTGCCAACTACATTATCTTTTTAACAAGAAAAACAAATAAGCATATGAAGCCATATTTTTTTTATTATTTACTAAGCAAGATTCCTCCCTCTGTGGAGATGGGTATGTGTGCGAAGAGTTCAAACTTAAAACGAACCAACCTTGGAGAGATTCTTAATAATATTGAAATGAGAAGTAACACCCTAGTGCAATAAGCAAAAAGAAAAAAAAACAGATTCAATCTCAACTACCAGAAATAAGAAGACAAATTATCCCGAGAAATTGCAGCAAGGTCAACTGGAGTCCAGATGAATAAAACAAGGGAAATTTTAAAAGAAACTTTCATGTCAAAGAAATGACAACCCAAAAAAGACACCAGCAAACCAAATCCAGATCCAATTAAATATCCTCTTAGATTTATACCAACCATGCAGCTATGAGTAATCCGGCCAACTGTCTGGAACCAACAAGTTGAAAAGGTGATACTTCTCCTAAAGTTTCATCAATCATTTCCACCCACCATTGTCCGAGCGAAGTACCCTCAAGCCCCACCTGTTGTGAAAAATGTAAAGAGAAAATAAAGAGTTAAGTAAAAAGTAGGAAATTTCAGTTAGGTGTCGTCAGCCCATTTAGAATTGGAGAGGACAAACATATTAGAAGTTCAGATTTCTAGATTAAGAATCACTAAAATAATTGTGTTTCCTGTCAAAAACAAATACATAGTCTAAAGTGCAATTACGTTCTTAAAAGGAAACAGACTGTCATTTTCAAATATTTGCCTGCCATTTAACTATAGTTCTTACCAATAAAAAGAAGCAGTCACTATTTTATTGGTGGAGTCTCTTTCTGAAGAACTTTTTTCATTTTGTAATCTCTTTTTATTAATATAAAACATGTTCCTTACAAAATTTAAGAATAGAGTTTCAATGCCCTACTTGGTAGCTAATCAAATTGAGTGATAAGTTCTTACGAAAATAAGAGAAGGAAAGTAGGGAAAGGTAATATTTTTCACCCTAAATTCCACTATGTAAAACGTTTTTCCACCATACACAACTATAATAATTATTAGTATCAGAGCTCAAATTCGCTTCAATGTCAACATGATATCAGAGCTAAACCCCCATCTCTAATTGTTTTGTGTGTGTGTGTTTGATATTTTTTACCTTCGATATCTTCACCTTAACAAACAGTGCTTATGTTATTCAAGGATATATTAGTAATTAATAGTTAGAAGTGATTATAAATAGAAGGGAGAGTGAGATTTGGAGGCATGCTAGAAAAAGATTCAGAATTGTTATCCTAGTATCAGGGTTTCCATGAGCCCGTCAAGCTCATGGTTGTTTTTGGTCTGGTGTTACGCCGGACCATGGAGTCTTTTGATTTCTGTTATCTTCTCCTAGTTCAGTGCCCAATTTCTGTCTTAGATTTTCACAACTTCCTCTTCACTATAATATCTTCCCTTCTCAAATTAGCACTTTTCTGCTCATTGCTTCCTCGCCAATTCAAGATTACTCATTGACAAACCATGCACGCATTCTGAACTGTGGCATCTTCTGCTAAATGGTTACATATACCCTATAAATCACCCGAAAAACAATAATCATACCCCACAAATCATTGCAGAGAAATCATGCCCTACAAATCATTGTAGAGAGATATTTCCCTAGAAATCATTGCATCTAATAATCATATCCTACAAATCATTGCAGAGAAACACAATGGTTACAACTATCCTGAGTGGTCCTTAGCTGTACAACTTTTATAAATGATAAGTCATCACAAGGTTGGGCAAGGTTCGTGGCACCATCAACAGTCAAGGAACCAACCCTAAAAATTAGGGAGCGGAGAAGTCAATGGTGCGATGATTCTCAACTTTATACAGTCTGGCATCGACAAACCTTTTTTAGTCCTCACTAATCAAAGCATGAGTGGAATGTGGTCCATTTTTCAAAATCAAAGCAGGAAGAGTATGCCCAAATTATCAATAGTAAAGACGTTCGTGAAGCTAGATAAACAGAAAGATGACACGACCTATTTCCAAATATGTTCAAATAGAAACTCATCTCTTTTGAAGAAAAACTGAACGTTATGACAAATCTGGCATCAGTTAGTGGAAAAAGGGCAGTGAGATGTAAATATGTCTTTGTCGTTAAGTATTAATCATATAACATGTTGCGAGGTATGAAATAATCTAAGTGGATTACGAGGAACTTACCCCATGTCACAACAATGATCCAAAGGAATACTAATCCACATGCAGCCACCAATAATAGCCCATAACAATTTCATGTTAAAAACACATTCTTAAGCAGACTTGAAGGAAAAAATCTACATGGACCTACCACCAGGTCATGGAAGTAAAAATGGTCAAAATAGATACTCAAGAAAATAATTTATGGACTTTAACGTCACCATAACATCGTTCAAAAGATTTGTGAGCAACTTATTAATAACAACTTGAAACTAATTCCAAGAAATCAATGATTTATTATTGAAAACATTTTACTAGATCACTTATAGTAATGTACATCATGACAAAAGATCAAGAATATCAAATATTACAGATGCTTGCCAAATCTGAAAAAAAATCCACAAACTTGACTGTAGCTCACTTTTCATATATTAAAATATTTCTTAACCTAAATTCATTGAAAGGTATAGAAAAAAATATATATCTCAATATACTTAAAGAAACTAGCTGCTTTGTCGCAAAGCAACTTCAAGTTCAGTTGAGGCCAAGCATCGACAAAGCTAGAATAGAAGTTAGCAAGGATACTGTCAGTGATAAGTTGGGAGGTTCCCTTCGAAAAAGGCCCAATATAGCTTTACTCAATAGGTGTGGCAAGACTATATATGTGTAAACTTCTCCAACCACATATGGAAGCTATTCAGAGTATCATGCTGTAACTTGAAAAATGCCAAGAATGGTAATACTCTTCAAAGAAACCAACAAAAGCACATCAACATCCATGTGGACATTGATCAAGGATGTTGGGCAAAAGATAGAAAATCTATTTCAAAACACAATAGTTTTGTTGGAGGCAATCTAGTAACATGAAGAACAAGAAACAAGAAATGGTGGTCAAATCTAGTGTTGAAGAAGAATATACAGGTCGTGCTCTATGGATACCCTTGGAATCTAGAATACACTGCAAAACTAAAATCAAGATTGACGAATCAATGGATTACAGTGTGCATTGCAAATAAGGAAAATATGACCAAATGAAGTGAATTGAAATGAGACACTTTAGGAGAAATTGGTGGCGTTATATGCTCTTCCATATCTTCAAACATCAGCAGATAGTTTCTTAAAAAATGTAGTGGAAGAGTTAGAAATGACAAATATGTTTCTCGAGCTTGATGGAGAGTATTGAAAAAGCCTCCGTCTAATTAGGAAAGCTGAAAATCCCTATAATGAGCAAGCCGTTATGCATATTTTAGGACTATATTTTTATGTACTAAAGTAATATCTTTCCTCTTTAGTCTAATTGTTCTCATTTAAATTCTGCATGTACGCCAGGACACCAACACAATGGGAAACACCTTTTTGCAGATCTTTTACACCAACATGAGTAACTTATACTGTGTGTACACACACACACACATACATTTCAACTAGACCTTAATCTATGCAGACTCCAAAATTCAGTATGGAAACATTTCATGCATAAAGTTAAGGAGCATTAATAGTTAAGTAGCATAAGATTAAAAAAGAAAAAGAATGGCTTACAGTTTCTCTGGCTGCTGACATCGCAAGAAAACCTGCACCCATTTCAACTTCCTGCAGTCCCACAACAACAATTGCTGCCTTTGAGGCTGCAGCACCCAACCAGGATATAAGTGAATCATGGGATGCTCTCCCTTGTCCAACATTCCATGTGCCCGTTAGTATTCTCAAATTTTCTATTTTTGTGTATAAGAATTCCTTGCCGGCCAATTCTGATCGTAATATGATGTCAAGATATCCAGGAGAAATAACATTCCATCCCCTAACTCCACCATGATTTGCCAAAGTAAATACATAACCACCTCCAGTTGTCATATTTATAATGGGGCTGCAGTGGGCCACCCATTCTCCCACAAGCTGACCAATTAGGTCCAGTACCTGCACAATACCACTTGAGTAACCCACCCATAACCGTTGCCCAAATGTACAAAGGCACTGGACAGCATAAGGATGGTATAAGAAATCTTGTAGACGATTTCCATTTCCATCCCACTGCACAAGTTGGCCACTTGTACACCCAGTCCATATCATTCCATCAACTGCCATTACAAGTGCTTCAGTTCTCCGATTATCTTCCCCAAAAGCACCCTTAGCTGCAACTCGACGTACAGCATCTGCGGCTCCTATTATAGCATTACGCGAGCGTTGAAAGAAACCAAATGAACTTTGTGTTTTCTCTTTCTTTGAGAAAGAGACAGAATCCATCGCAATATCTTGACCTGTTGATATGTCCACTCGATTTTCCATCTGACCGTCACTGTTGAACACTTTCAATAACTCCTTTGTACGAGCATCCCTTCAAAACAAAAATTGATAAATGAACTAGAGGCCTATTAAAACATGGAAGGTAAGGTCAGCAGAGCATCCAATTTAGTCACGAAAAAGAAGTTTCCCAAACAATTTCATAAATTTGCCAGCGTAACAGGGATATGAACACCAAAAAGTAAAACAATACTGTTTTACATACCAGAGGGCTAAAGAGAAATAACAGCCACTCCAGACTTTTGCAGTAGAATCATCAGATAAAAGATACTTGACGTCCCAAGTTAATGTGTTGGAGAAACCATTAACAGTGACTTGGGACCTTAGATCAATGTATGATTTCTCCACTGACATAGAAGCCATGTAGCCTTCCTCTGCCGTTACATTCACAGCTTTCTCTAGTTCTTCCCATGGCCATACCTTAATCTCTCCTCCCTCTGAACCGGACCACAGATCCCCTGTATCAATGCGGTTCCAAAAAAAAAATAAGACAGCTCATCTTCGATAGGATAGTTATTCATCCACATTAACATAGCAATATAAGCATACCATAAGACGTCATTACAAGGGAAAGCACGGGTCCGCGATGAGCATACCAAGACAGGCTTTCGCTGAATTGAGCATTCGTGCTTGAATTTGGAAGATTCGTAGTAGTCCAGCACATAATGCGACCATCCTTGTGGCCGCTCCACACCACCCGGCTGGCTTCATCCACTGTTAAACAGAAAGTGGGAGAGGTCATAACGGACTCCACAAAAGGTGCAGTCCCTTCGTCTCCGACCCTCACAGAAGCAACCTCCGCCGCAAAATATAGATCCTGGAAATTCCATGCCCGGAGACCGCATTCAGTTCCCGCCCACAGCTTGGACGAACCACCTCCAATCGACCTCAAGAAGCACCCAATCTGAGTTTCTCTCAAAGGATGTGGCCTAACATCAAGACTAGGCGGCCGGTGGGGGTGAACAGCGGTCCGATCAGGAAGTCTAAAAACCCCGCTTCCTCCACCACGGCCGACGAATTCGGGAAGAAAAGACCGGCTCCTATTTCTGTGGGAGCTATTCTGACTATTTTCATCAGTCAAACAATCTGAACTAGAATTGAGATTGGAGTTGGAAGAGAGGCGGCGATCGAGAAATTCAAGCATGTAATCGAGGCGCTTGGCAGTGTAATCAACAGAATCAGATTCTGCAACAAAAGCGTCGCCGTCCTCAGAGGAAGAGGAAGAGTCAAAGAAAGGGGAAGATCGGGCCCGGGTCTCGTTGATGGTAAACTGCGGCACGCCATAATTGGGGTGAAAGAGATCTTGGGAAGAGGAAGTGTGAAGGGGAGAAGAATCAGCGTCGTCTTCTCCCAAGTCTATCAGAGGTGGGAACTCCATCCTCGACGAAGAAGAAGAAGAAGCAGTCTGAAGAAATTCAGGAGACAAGACTGGCTGTAAGAGGAGTAGAACAAACTGAAAGATTAAATTTAATTAATTAATTAATGATTAAATAGAGTTTAGACTTGCAAAAATGGGAAGACGTGAGGGCCACAATTCCGATAATGCCCTCCAAGTCAGGGAATCGGGGCTCCATCTTCCACATCTTTGCCCGATTCTCAATTAGTAGGTGAGAGTTAGGCCAGTACGTGTTCTTTCCTGCCTTAACATCTCTCTTCACTCTGGATTAGGATTATGTATACCGCTCTATTTTGATTAAATAGTTAAGAAAAATTAGGAATTTTTAATCTTTTTTTCTCAAAATAATCATAATTATTCTTTAAAATTGTCGAAAACACCTCCGTTAAATAATTTGAGCCAGCCAGGCTCCAAATTCTTAGAGGAAATAATGCGAAGAAACAGGCAAAATAGGATGAAAAAACCGCTCGGTTTTTTCCCGGGTCTTGCGAAGAACCTCAGACCGAGCAGGCCAATTCAACGGAGTGGCTTTTCCGCCAATTCGAGAGATCATGAGACATTGCCGAAGGTATTCTGTGGCGCTTCAGGATTTTCGAAGTCGCTATTTTTCCGGAATCATATTTCAATACGATGACTCTCTCATCGTCCAAATCAAATCTCAAGTCAACGTCGCTACAATTCTCCACCAGCCGACACAAATGTTTCATATTTTCCAATTCTATCCCATTAACTTTCTTAACCTGCCATGAATAGTAAAGATAAGATTTAAGCAGAAAACACAGGTACAAGAGTCTAGAACCAAAAAGATGGGACGAGTTATGTTGGCACCTGCAACTCGGCGAGTTGCGCATACCCAGTATTGATATCATCCATCAGCACCTGAATTGTACAGGCACTTGTTAAGACAGTCCAGCCACCCCGACGAGGATATTGATGTGCTAATATGAAGCATGACAGACCACAATTCGCCGGAGAGGTACAGAAAAACAAACAAAATATGTCATTTCTCCCCTATCTCTGGTGTAAATCCGGAACAAAATATTACCCGGATTAAAAATTTCATGTGTTTATAAGGGAATCTCATCGTTTGAATAAAAAATTCCGGTTTTGGAGCTCTAATAAGTGGAAAACCTTCAATGAAAAATTCAATCATATCCAAGAAGCATGTTATGCACGCACTACGAATCTGAGAAAGCATACATACCTGAGAAAGAATGACAAGTTGTAAGCCTGCCTTTTTAGGCAATTCCCTCAATGCTCGCTCGCACAAGCGACGAGGTGAAGAATTATACCAGTCTTCTCCATATTCATGGAGATAGGGCTGGGTAAGTGGAACAAAGACTAAACCAGCAAAGATGTAGTAAGTTGGGAGCTTATCGAATTGGTGCACCGGAACAAGATGCTGCAACTGTGAATATAAAAATCAAATTAACTGGTCAAATCGTAGTAAAGATCATCAGAGGATATCTTCAGTCATGCTGTTTGCAAACACTTAAACCATGAGGTTAAAAATAAAAATGGAGACATAACACCAAGATGGAATGAAAGGCTCAAGAAATGCCTAGCGAATTGGTGAATTTGTTAGTAAGATATGTTCATATTATATATATATATATAAGAAATGAAATGTAATAAAAAAAAGAAGCAATATAAGAGAGGAAAAAAACATCTTAACAAAAAATTCTCTTCAAGAAGCGAGAACAATATTGAGAAAATAAATTACAAAAACTTGGAACAATAGACCCACTTATAACAAAAGTGACTATTACTATGTTCATATGATACACGGTCAGATATTCCTAGAAATGAAGCATATGATGAAGAGAGCAAACCATGATTAGGATGTCTATAGAAATTGCGTTGGATCCCCTAAAGTGGAAAGCCTAGCATAAAGAGTAGGGAAACATAAATAACAAGGAACTTCACTTAATACAAAATTGCTTTACATGAGCAAAGAACCAATTATTTATTAAGGACAGTAAAAATATCATAGTATACTGAACCATTAAATTTGTATTGGACCGTTAAAATGTACACAAGAAACTTTGGATTAGAAATTCTCCTGATATAATGTAAAACCCAATTGAAAATGATCAAGGAGATATGGTATTCCTAAAGTCCTTAAAATAACAAGCTCACTCTGCATGCAGAACTTGATATTATCTTAAAGAGTTAATCTATATTTACTTTCGTATTATACATTTTGACGTGTCGCTGCGTGATGGAATTAATTGAAATAATAAATAATTATTTATATTTTATTCAGTAAATGTATTTGAATTGATTTAATCACGCAACGACACATCAGGAAGAATGACAATAAGATATGACAAGATGGTAATTCTAGAATTACTCTATTTTAAATAGTCTCATTTGCAATCCCTCCTATAACGAAGCATTCTTACAATATAGACAAATAACCAAAAAAATGCAAAAGCTCATTTTTCATACTTGTGATACCCAAGGAAGGTTAAACTCCGAGAAAGTAAACTTCCATGTACTCTTTTAGCATGTTTCAACTATCTTCTTCGTTCAATGAAGATTGGTACTCATAATAATGAGGAAAATTTATGAGCTTCATTTGCTTGTTTCTACGAAACTTAAAAGCCAAGACACCAAACCTGCAGAAGAAACATACCGAGGAACCAAGACCTAGCTTTCACAAAATAGATCATAACTTCTATAAGATTCAGGTGCTCATTTCATTATATTGATGAACCACAAATAAAACAACCTCCTTTCAGGAATGGGTCAGGAACTCATATTTAGAGGAAAAATCAAGTTTCGAGAAATCAACGTTTGCTAAGCAATTAAGAGTAGGCAGGCAAAGGAGAAATCAGACAGTGAACGTGAATAAGAGTAAGGACCACGACTTACTAGTTGGAGGGTGATATTCAAGTCCCGCTCTTCACCATCCCTAAGTACTTTGACCACGGCGGTTTCATTGGGTTTCTTCATTGATACTAAATGATCAAATGTTATCCGCTCCCTATTTCTGAAAGGAACTGCAAAAGAGTTTAAATTATAATTTGCAATTAAATGAAACCCATGATAAAAAAGATTAAAAATGTGAACATATAAATTCAGAGAAATTTAGCAGTGTGAAAGTTCAAGACTAGCAACTTCAAACATTTTAAATTGGTTCGTTTGCATGCTAGCTCTATATTTTCTAAAGGAGAAGTCAAGAATAATAACATCCTAGCATAAGTCAATACAAAGAAGCGCAACATGAATTTCATGGTCCATTAGAGAAAATTATACGAACATCAACTTTGCCATTTCTCTTGTTGCTAGTCATGGTGGTTTCTTCTACCCACTTTAGAATTCGTTGAATTATTTTAGTGGTCTTAATCTCTGAATTCATTGCAGTTTTCCATGTTTTCCATTTATGCAAGTTTTAAACTTATATCCTGTGTTATCCAAACAATGGTTCATCTTCCATAAACAGAGTGAAAAGAACAATTTGGGTTCAAAATCTCAACAATTAAGAGCTGCAAGGATCGAATATGGATTATGTTATTTATTCATTGTCAATTATGCGCTACAAAAAGTGAAGAGTCATAACGTTAAAAATATGTATTGGTGGGTATGTCATCTCGCACAAGGTAGCATAGGATTTAACTACTATACAAACTATCAAAAACAATAAAATTTGAACAAGGGAACAGGTTATCAGTACCTGTTCCGTCATTGGCTAATTGCACACCATCAAATGCAAGGATGATGTCATCTTTTTTAAGTACTCTATAAGCATCAGATAGAGGATTAATTTTGCTAACAAGTACCCCAGTCATTTCAGGGTGCATCCGGAAATGATTTCGAAGTTGCACATTTTCAGTGGGCTGACAGATCAAACCAAGAGAGCAGAATCCAACATACTCCCCAGTTTCTTCTACGCCAGATATAAAATGTTTGATTATTGGAACAGGTATTATATAGCTGCAAAATATAAATAATTATGTGTATGTATACACATTTTCATTTGATTTAAAAAACCATTTATTGTCTAAATATTTTAGTTAATTACAATCAACTGCCTTTAATGGGAAAGTATAGTATTTTCATGTACAGAGAGCAGAAGAGGAGTTTAAATGCAAATAGATAATCAAAAACAATGTAAAGTTGAACTTGCCCAATATTTTCTGCACCAGAAAGGTTTTAGAAAGCTACCCCAGCAACCTTATTTCCCATGATAGCTGGGCCACCACTATTTCCTGGATTTATAGCAGCATCAATTTGTATAGCCATTAGCTGGGTCGCTCCATGCACATATTGTGTGGGTTCAACCCTGGAAACTACGCCTTTAGTAACAGATATGTTGTCTCCGCCTGAAAGAGAGAAACTACAATGAAGTATAGTTCCAAGATAATTTGACCAAGTTTTTACCTTTAAGAAAATACGTTTAGAGATGGCTTACTAGATGCACAACTTTACAAAAATTACACCATTCAATACTCATTACTCTAAGATGAACGAAGAGCCATATGTACAACCAAAAATCATGCCTGGATTTAAAAAAAAAATGCAACTTGAGGCAGAAAGAAATCTATATATATAAGCATAATAATCTTCTTCCGGGGTCAAACAACTTAAGACTAGAGACTGTTGCTTGAAAATGTAATCGCTAAAACGTAGTAATAAAAATATTGATCCCACGAACACAAGTCAAATTTCTAATTTAAAGAAAAAATTACAAAGTATCATAAAGAATAAAGAATAGAATTAAAGGTTTGATTTTTATATCTATCTTCTACTCCTAAATTAAACGGATAATTAAAGTATCTAACTAATAACCTAGATTAAGCAAAAAAGTAAAGTTGGTGGTCGAATTGAGAATTCGTAAGAATCTAGACTAGAATTTTCCGTAAATTGATTTACTTGAACGGCCCTCGGTGGGTGCTGGAGCAATAGTCACAGCATCAGTTTAGTTCTGGTCCGAACACTAATAAATTGGGGCTGGCGTTGCCTTTATGGTTGGGTTTAAGAACAAAATCGATTTGACCGCACTAGGTTAGAAAGAACATAATGAAAACACTCCTAGCTAAACTGTGTCACTCGATTTAACCACCTAATGGTTTTAATACACGTCTTAGCAACACGCAAAAGCGTATTGTCGTGTTGCTCTAAATAATATAAATGCAAAGCAATAATTTTCAAGTATAACACTTAGCAAACACCCAAGGGCGTATTGTCGTGATTGCTCGAAAGATAATCACAGCAAAGCAAAGATATATAAATACTTATTAAAACGAGTTCTAAAAGATAGCATGCAATTTCATTAAGCAAACCAATGTATGAAAAATCATAATCTAAACTCAAACAAAATAGTTCTACATTAACTATCAGAAGGTCATATACTTCACGAAAATTAAAACGAAAAGCAAGGGAGAGAATTTTGGTTCTCGCCGTTGGTCTCACAGCCTCGTTCCCCCGCCGCCGTGATCGTCGCCGTAAACCACTTCTTCGGATGTACGCCCGAAGCTTGATCGTGAATCCCGTTCTCCAATTCTACACACTCAATCTGTAGTATTCACATTCCTTTATTTAGACTTTGTGCAGCTCGAGCAAATTTGAGAGGTTGTTGCGATTTAGAGGAAAATCTGGATCGGTTTGGAAAGTAGTTGAGATTATGAAAGATTTTCAAATCTTTAAAGATATTCTTGTTTCCAAATTTGAATTTGAGTTGATTCTTTCTTTTTTTTCGTGATTCTTTCCGCCTTTATCTTTATTAATCTTTTGTAATTGCATGGAAATAAAAATCTCGTGATAATACAAAATATACGAAATATTGGGTAAAATCACTTAAAAACAACGTTACTAATGTTGTGGTATCGCTGCAACATTATCCCTAAAAAAATCTGATTATTTCAATTAAATTATTACAGATTCCTAGCAATTTGACCATTAAAACATCGTGAATATTAAGTCTTTTTTAGACTTAACACATCCTCAAACTTAAGTTATTGCTCGTCCTCGAGTAATGTCAATAAACAATCATAAAAATTTTCAGATTTTTCCACAAAAGACCTAACTCGAGACAAATAATCACAAATGCATGATTTTCCAACTTCTCTTAACTTCCGATAACTTCTCGATAGTATCTCCCCCAAAGTGAGTGTGTGCACTTATTACTATGAACATTAATCTTTCCAAAAATCATAAGTTTTATCTTATAATGCTAAAATCGTCAACTCTTTAAACATCGTTCAAATTCATACCTTTCACGTACAAATTAATCAAGATCCAAGCTTCATGACTTCAAGAGTGAGGAATAATTTTTTTAGGCTTTTGTAAATAAGCTACTTACGTTATCATATCACCCTTTATATAATTTTTATTCTTGATCTAGCCGAAGTGGTATTTCAAACGGGTCGCTCGTTTAATTGCAACGGAGTTCCTCCCAATGTTCCCTTTATTTTTTTATCTCATTCATCGAGTATCCAAAAGGCTCACTCGAGATTTGAAAGTGGATTGGGAAATTGCAAATACACTTCACCGTTCATCCACAAAGTCCTGGTGAAGTGTCACTCAACGATCATCTACTTAAGTTCCGAAGAGTGTTATTTTCACACACCGATTATCCACCGATCATCCACTTAAGTCCCGGTGAACTACAAATGTTGTGATTGTCCTTATTTTCAGACTTTTTATGCTTCATTTTGTTTTCTTTTTTTCTTCCCCAACTTGTTATCATGTCACTCTTCACCTAAAAAATATGTTTGTATCAAGCATTTATTCGAGCTAAGTTTCAAAAATATAAAATTTAAACAGAACATGATAACTCTTAGGAAAATCGGGAAAGATGATGTTTAAAGTAATAATTTCGTGTAAAGAGGATCTACTATGTTGAAGTGTCTCCTAAATTAATTAGACTTGAATTGTCATTAATAAGTAACATCCGTCAAGGATTAGATAAATTAGAAAAATAAGTTTCATCATTAAACTATATGATTGCAAGCATTCTCAGTTATTCGGATTAAGGGAACTATTCATTATATATTTTTTTATATTTCGGTTACACCCCATCCCCAAACTTAAATTCAATAATGCCTCATTCTCAAACCTAAAACAATAGCAGTGAACCGAAATCACAAAAAATAGGAGAGAAAAAAAAAGTTAGAAATTCAATGTCTGTTAATTGTGAGTAGAAATTCAAGCCAAAGAAAGAGACGTTAAATAATAAGCTTTCTACCTTGAGGATATCCAACAACTGCAACGGCTTCCTGCAGAGAAGGGATGTCTCCAAGCTCCAAGAAATTCATTCCCTCCCAAAATTCTTCGCCGGCAACTGTCAAAATAGCTAGATCGCATTCGTGGCCAACTGCTTTAACTTCCGCTTTATACTTAATCGGCGACCCGTGTTTTCTTACAAGTACAAATGTATGATCAGCGACAACATGAGCATTTGTAATAATCTTTCTTCCAGGTATTACAAATCCTTTGTAAACAAAAAATAATATCTTAACTTAGAAACGGACCAAAAAAAAAATATGTTTCTCCGTTTTGAAGTAAAAAGAACATGAACAACACGTTACGCTAGATAGACATCGTCGGGCACGTTCCGAAGTAGTCATTAAAGAAGCTGAATTTGTAGTTTGCATTCGAAAACTTAAAAACCCGCAAAGAAAAATCCACATACCAGAACCCATAGTCTCACGCTGAGACTTGTTCTGCCACGGAAGAATATAGTTGGGGCTACAAGAAACCGTGAAAATCTTAACGACAGAGTCCAAAGCCAGCTGTACAGCGTCATATCCATCAGTCGCGCTCGCCTTACTCCTTCGCCGAGAAGATCGGAAATACTCAGGACGCCGCCGCGCACGAGACGTCCGGCTTAACGAAGCACTACGTTGCAACGAGCTCTGGCTCAGCGTTTCTCCAAGAGATTGGGCTTGAGAGCTGAACCTACAACCTTCAACGAAGGTGGAGAATAGAGCAGCGGGCACAGGGAAAACATGTATAGAAGTAGATGAAGTAGAATCGGGAGAAAGAAGACGAATAAAATGCGTGGGTGATTGGGATGAGGAAGAGAAAAGCCTTCCAAGTTTTCGGAGAAAAGAGCCGAGCATGACTGAAGCTTCGGCCTCCACTCTCCCCTGCTCGAGACAAGCCTCCTCGGCTTCCAAGTAGAAAAGCAGTTCTTGGGTGGTTTGCTTGTTGAAATAAATTGAACGTTTTAGTGTAAAAGAGTAATTTTATTTTCTTCAAATTATAATTAAGAATCAAGTAGTGTGATATGACCCGGTCCGTCGGTCCAATTTGGTGTTATGTCAAAATAAAAAAGAAATCAAAACTCATAATTCCAATTTTTAAAATTAGAATCGGAACCTACGGTTCTGATATTTAGAATCAGAAACGAAATCAACCATTTAGGTTAAAGCCAATTTTATTTTATATTTTAAAAAAAAATTATTAGATTTTAAATAATTAGTCTGGTTATAACTGGGTTTTATTAGGATTTGAGTCGAGTTTTACTCAATTTGAAAACTTTTTTTGACTCACAGTTTCAGTTTCGATTTTATAGTTTTTTATTTTAGATATTATAATTGGGTAATATTTTTTTAAAAATATGACTAAAATTAGATTAAAAATGACAGTTCCAATTCAGTTTACCGTCCCGGTCTAATTTCGTCAACTCCTAGAATCAAGATCGCTTTTGTTTGGCTCCAGTGTGTTCAGTTTGGTATTTTAAAAACATTTGGATTCGATTTTCAATTTCAAATTTGGTTTGAAATTGGTTTTTAGGTTTTTTGCTCAACCCATAAACCAATAATTGAATATTCTATAATGTTCAATTTTGACGCTATACACCATTGATATGGTTCTTACATAATAAGACCTAATTAAGAAACGGTCTTGGCTCTTCATCGGTTCAATATTTGAAGGTAAGAAGCTCTAGCTATCTCGGTGCTTTGGGCATCGCACTAGTATTCCCTTCCCGGTATTCCTGTAAACATCGCAAAATTTTGGAATTCATATGTACCTGTGACTTTGGACTCGTAACTTTTGGACGTTGTTAAGTCAATTTTTCAAATGATGATCAGTTTGGATAATTGATAAAAAAATCTTGAAGATAAAGTCAAAATTAATAATTTTCCAGTTGAATATTATAGTATAGATTTATAATATTATACTATAATTATAATATATGTTATGCAATTGATGACAAAACCCGCATGATGGGTCGGGAGATTTCGCCAATCCGTCAACGGTTTTTCACCGAACGCGTGTCAAAACATTTGTCTTTTTTAGATGAAGTTATTTTGTGAGAGCTCAGAGAAAAGCCGCATGTTAGGGGTTTCAGTTTCCACTTCTTAAATTGCAATTTTTCTGGTGATTGTTGGTATGATTGTATTCGTCTGAGCCAGTTTTCTCAAAAAGGATGCAGGACCCAGCCCAGCAGGTCTAACTCTGACCCGGGTCCAGCCGAAAGGGTCCGTCTGACCCAAAGACCAGGTTTAACCCCAATTAGATCCTATTTCGAAAGAGGCAAAAAAGTCAAAAAGTAAGTTGTCTATATTTTTTTGCATTGTACTTTTCATACATGGTTTTTTAATTACTTTAGAATCTTACTTTAGTGGACTAACCCTAGTTAAATTGAGACGGCTATATATAGTTTTCATTCGGACTCCATATGATTTTTTGATTGATATTTATATGACATAGATGGTAAGATATGCCCTTTGGATTACTTTGTTTGGTCTTTTGTCAAAGTATCATTAGACTATCATCCATGAGAATTGTTGTATGAGTTTTGGAGCACTATTGTTGCCTTGGAGCCAGAGAACCCCTAATAACCGGCAAAGGAATTATTGCACGAGAGGTATAAGTAGTCTTAGACTTTTACTTGGTAGTCTTCAAACGGTTTACCTAGTGGACAGCGGGTTTGATTTTCAGATCACCGTCACATTCTGTCTCATGAGACATTGAACATTATGTCTCTATCTTTATTGTGGTATAACAGAGTTATCCTTGAGCGACATTTTTTTTACTAAGATTGATTTTTTGATGTTGTGAGAATATTTTATTGTATGTGACAGATTTTATAAGTAATTCACAAGGGCTTGAGAAGCCGAATTTTATACGGGATAAAGAGTTTGATTTTATTAATTTCATATTTCATGTGTCATCCTAGATTCAAACACATTTTTTATAATAAAAGAAAAAACTATGCTTTAAATCGTAATGCATTAAATATTGAGTTTAGTCACTCACCTTAACGATTCTCCCCAATTAAGGTGATTATGTAACGACCCGATTCTCAGGTCGTCGCTTCTCTTACTCACTCACGACCCGAGAACCGGTCTGTTACTATGTTCTTAATTACTTAATTATATTAGTGGAACACATGTTACTTTATTTTCTAAAACATTTGTCGTCTTATAAAGATACTTAAAAAGGAAAACCGTTAAATTGAAAAACATACCTTTCTTCGTAAATAACGAATTCAATTCCACCTTTTATAAGTAAAATTCATAAGCATTTAATATTTTAAACATGCAGCGAAAATAAATAATTCAACTTAATATACATTCATTTCCAAAACTTTTGTTATTAATCACTCCAAAATAATATATACAATTTAACTACATCTTCAAAACTTTCAAAACATTTTGAAATATGACAATGTGTGTCCATATGTCACTTCACACTGGTCGTCACTCAATAACTGTATTATTTGGACGTTCATCTACTCTAACTTCTTGAATAATCATTTGCACTCATTCTTCCATTACACTCCTACATTGCAAAGCCTAAACTATGAGCCTAAAGTTCAGTAAGTAGCATACTATTAAAATGCATAAATATGACTACGTTGTTTATAAAACAATGCACGATTCAACGTATCTTAGGTTACATATCTTCTTTATCTTTGGAAATATTACAGGATCTTAAGAACACTGTCTTTCACCTACTTCAACATCTACTGGGCCCACTTGCATTACTGTTTGGAGTGTTCAGGCCCGTAATTAGGGCTGGGCGGATCCGACCCAATCCGGCAATCCAATTGGATTGGATCAGATCGGGTCAGATCGAGCAACGGTATCTGGTCGGCAAAGCTGAGTTTCGATCCGAACGTCGGATCGTTTATCCGATCAAATCGTTATCGGACTCAAAGCGATATGATCCGATCCGAACATCGGATTGCCGATTATGAACGAGTCCCAAATCGAAATTCTGAAATCCCCAAATCGAAAGTCGAAACCCTTTTGAACTCCCGACTCCCGACGATCGACTACGTGACCCGCGACACGAACCCCTCATTTTTCTTGTTTGTCGAAGTTCTCATCTTTGTCGACTGCCGGTGCCGACGATCTCTTCCTTCAAGTCTCAAGTTAGATTCTGTCGTCCACCCTATTATTGACATTATTTTGGAAATTGAAGTCCGTCGTTGATTCAGTAGTTGTATTCAGTTGTTGTCACAATATTTTTGATCTCTAACCTGCATTGTAGATGGATAACAAATTGTCGAACATCGGAAAGTCAGGTCCCGGAAGGGATGGGCGATTGGATCGGATTGGATCCGATCAGAACTGATCACATCCATCCCGATGCTTACCCGAAAACTCGTTACCAAATTTTAGAATGAATTTTTGTAATTAATTATTGTAGTTTGTGCTGTGTTTTAAATTTGGTTTGATTGTTTCGTTGCAGAATGGAAAGTACAGCTTCTGCAACTATCGACACTACGATACAATCAACATCTACAACTTTAGCGACCACTACATAGCCTATTGAGTCTGCTCTTAATCCAAGAAAAAGAGCTTCAGGGCTGCATGTTGGGATCATTTTCTATTAGATGAAGGATGTGATCCCGAAGATCCGAAAGCTAGTTGTAACCATTGTGGCAAGAAATATCCTTGTCATACGAAGAAGGCAGGAAGTTCGAATATGACAAAGCATTTGAAGAGTTCCAAAAAGTATTTGTTGGTCACAGATCAATTACAGAAGAAGTTGTTGTTTACTACGCTGAAAGGGGAAGCAACCTCGTCTTCTGTATCATATTTTACGCAGGCAGAAGTCCGTGAAGTACTTGCGAGCATGATTATAACAGATGAACTACCAATGAGAATGATAGAAAAAGAAGGATTCAGAAAGTGGTGCGCATATCTCTGCCCCGAGTTGGTTCTACTTTTGCGCATGTCAGTGTCAAGGGATATCGAGGCCATTTATAAGAGGAAAAAAATCAGTTGAAATATTATTTTAGTAAAAGTAATCAGAGAGTTTGCCTCACAATGGATACTTGGACGTCTATGCAGAACACAAACTATATAGTTTTGACAAGCCACTTTATCGATGGAGATTGGAAATTGCACAAGAAAATATTAAATTTTTGACAAATTGACGACCACAGAGGAGAAACCATTGGAAAATTAATTGAGAGATGTTTGCGTGAATGGGGGATTGAGAAGGTGTTCACAATTACGGTGGACAACGCCTTCTCAAATGATGTGGCCATTGCACATATGGTTAGGAGTTTGCGTCATTGGAATGGATTGGTTTTCGATGGAGACTTCATTCACGTGTGATGCTTTGCTCATATCATCAATTTAATTGTGAATCATGGGATTAAAGAGCATCAAACTTGTATTAGTCGAGTGCGGAGGGCGGTGAAGTACGTTAAATCCTCACCAGCACGTTTAGTGAAGTTTAAAAGTTGCATTGACATGATGAAACTAACATTTAAGGGGCAATATGACATCTGATGTGTCTGCTCGATGGAACTTGACATACCTTATGTTGGAAAGAGTTG
>QAOC01045843.1:0-11960 GCA_003255005.1 Begonia fuchsioides
TCATTAGCTTATAAACTATAGTATATAAAAGAAATTGATAATTTTTCTCTCTACCTCTTTATTAAGCTCCTTGGTTGAACTAAGTAAAGAAAAATTACAATTAAACGTGATAATTATATTATCCACAAAAGTTGTGTACGTGATTATGTGTCCAATCTTAGAGTTTAATCAATTGTTATTCATTGCGGATGACTCTTAAATTAACCCAAAAAAAAAAAAAAAATTCCCTTAAGATTTAAAGATTATTCAAGATTTAAAGATGTCACTAAACTATGACCCTCAACTAGTAGCTCAAATAAGTCGAGATGACTATTCTACGAATATTTAAATTATTGAAGTTTGTAATTTAATTTCTATGACATCATCAACAAAAATGCACATTAAAAAAAGATTAGTCCTACCTAATTTTGGTCACCTTAAGCAACCTAAATTAAATTGATTTGTCACGTCATTCTCTCTCGCTCTCGCTCGTCTTTTCTTCCCAAACGACAATTCTACGTGGCTAGTTTTTGGAGGGAAGTGAATTTCGTCACCGACCGAGTTAATTATAGATTAAAATAAAATGATCATTTGAATAAGGAGGAAGCATCGATTAAATTATCTTGTTAGATGCATGTCAGAAGAGTGATTATGGATGTGATATTGAGATTCAATTTGAGTTAGCATCCTATAGATTTGTCATTTAATAACATCATTGGTCACACTATCATCGATTTTTGTATCAAATATTTGTGATATATTAACTAGCGATATCCATAACAGATATAAATATAGGATTAAGGATCAAAGGCTTAGGAATATGTTTCTGAGCAAGATTCTTTTTTCTCAAATAGAAAATGATTTGGCTATCTTGATTCGATCTTACGTGGAATGCATCTATAATATAGTTCCTATGCATACCAATAATGAATATGTTACAACGGTAAAAGTTAAATATCTCTTCAATTGAACAAGTTGTATTGATCATCATATTAAGTTTGTATAATGTCATTTGATCTCTCCAGAGTAAAATTTTACATCTTGTAGTGTTTTAATTGAACTGATAAGGGGCTGGCTTGTTCTTTGTCGACTTAGTTTATAAACGATACAATTCGACCAAATACAACTTAACTAATCGTATCGAGATAGTGCACAATCGACGCCAACATCATCACCACATTGCATCGAGAAAATGTTGACTTTCTAACACAAACAAAAAAGAAACCCAAGAGAGACAAACTTCTTCCTCTCCAAACACAAAATTGATGACCTTTTATGTTTCGTTTATGGTTTGTTTTTTAAATTATAAATGAGTCCAAGAGTCTGTCTTCGACGTCCAACTCAGGCAGGCAAGAATAGCCTCTCTCTCGAAGCTGAATGCATAGATGAAAGCAAGAGAGAGTAAAGCCAAAATGGTAGATTCCTGATTGATGGGTGTGGTGTCCTCGGGATTGTAGACTCAGACAGACATGTCCTTGTCCTGTGGGTCTCTTTTCTTGCACATGATTACTGCATTTACTCCTGGACCAACATTCCCATGGTATGCTATCCTATCGCCTCCCCCTCCTTTACTCTTTTCTCCTTCATTTTCACCCCTTTCTTTTACTATTTTTTCTCTTTTTTTCCTCGAAATAAATACTTTTTCCGGTACCCAAATGGGAATAGAAGGAATAAGGGCTGTTTTTCGGGTTTCAAAAGAGTAAAAAAAGGAGAGAAATGGCGACCAATCTGTGGTCCTGAGGAGAAAATGACCTCAAAATTATTGAAAGCAAGGCGGGCACTTGTGGAAGAAGACGAGGAGGGTGGTGGTGGCCATGTATTATAATTGAGTGCATATCTATAAGGTGGTCCTATGCGCACACATGGTCCACGTGTCGGCAGGATCTGGCCCACGCCCACGCGGGATACGTGGTCCTGCTGATTGTCTTTTGTTGCTCGTTTGCCACGTGTCCGGAGGAGAGATGTGACAGGCTGTGGAGTATTAGAGAGAGAGGGGGGATCTCAAAAGACGTGTTTGGACAAAAGGAGTCTGCAAAACTCCTCTTTTCTTCGTTGTTGTGGGTGTGGAGTTTGGGTGGGTAATCCAACGTGCATGGCTCCACCACCCTTTTGTCCTCTTCGTATTGGACTTATTTCCTCCTAATCTTCTACGTCCAAACCCTAGTTTCTATCATAGTTTTGATATTTCATGTTGAATTATTGCATGTCATGGGATCTTTTCTTTCTCTGGGAAGCGCTGCTCCACTCGTTCGCCAGATGTATCGATGTCCGACCGATCAAATCAGGTGAAAGCAGACGCTATGAATTTGACTCGCTTCGTATTTTTCGGGTTTGATTGCCTTTCTAAATTATGTCATTTTAAGGATGTGTATAACCCTATCCCTTGACAAATGGGAAAGACTCGAATAAGACGCGACCATCATTCGAAATTCCTCGAGTTCATACTAGACGCGCGTAAAACTTGGTCGATTGGATGTAAATTTACGATTACGTTGCGACCTTATGTACGTTGTAAGGATAAAACGTAAGTTTCTGACGTGTAGTTATGAATGTTTAATGTAACTACTAGGATGTACGCCGAGGGTTATAGTGACTAACTTAAACTTTTCTTTCGGCTCAAATTCAAGTTTCAAAAATAAGATTAGTGACATTTTCTTCGATAAAATGTGTACACTTTAAAACATCCAAGGTTTTAGCTATCGATAATTGTGAGAAACTCCGCCCATTGTGCTCGTTACGTAGCAAAATAGAGTCGGGAATTTTAAAAGCAAAATAAGCCCAAAAATTATAGGAAGGATGTTGCAATTTTGCAGGCGGATGCGACAAATGATGTGAATTCTACATTCGTTGATAATATTATTATAAAATTCTATAATATAGTAATTGCAAACTTAATATGATCAGTTGTTCATTTTACAAGGGTGTGAACCAAATTTGAGAAGAGCAAAAAAGTGGTTTATGGGCCAAACTCCGACCCAATTAAAATTTGGGTGAAATGATAATGGGCTTCATCCAGGTCCAAATAAAGTGGGCTGAGGCCTTTTAACTATCTTGTAGAGAACGATTTTTCAAAAGTTCTGCTCCATACTTCTTTTGAATCTCTCTTTTATTGAGGAAGGAAGCAGAAGTTTGCTTAGTGAGACTCGCCGATGGTGCATAGAGTGTAAAAATCGGTCTGGTCTAAATTGAAAAATTGAACCAAGCAATCAGTGCAGTTTGGTTTTAGTAGAATTAGAAGCCAAAATTTGCACCAAAACGAACTGAAGTAATATTAAAATAAAAAATTAAAATTGAAGACCTAAAAGTTTATAATTGTAAAATAATATAACATTAAATCAAAGCTTAAAAATAAAGAAATTCAAAATTAAATAATTAAAAGTATAGAACTGAAGTAATATTCTTGTTACGTCATTTATTGTTTTATACCCTAAATAATAAATATATATATATAAATTTGATATCAAACTATCCAAAAATTTAACAATTGTCGACCCAACACCAAAAAATCGAAAGCTAAACAACAAACACCGAAACAAAAAACCAAAAAGGCGATATTGCATCAAACCGAAAAACCCAAGTTCCTAGTTGATTTGGTTTTCTAAATCTAACATCGAACCAACTTTGGTCTAATATCAAATCAATCCGAACTGACTGATTCCACCCCTACCAATATTATGGGTGGAGAACGATTTATAAACGTGTTTTATGTACCTAACTAGCTCAAAGCTTTTGGGCATAAGCCAAGAATAATGTCTCCGCTACCCTGTAAAATATTATACTAGCAAGCCCTGCGCATTGCGCTAAGTCTCGGTGATAAGAAAGCTTGGGTTGGCTCAATCAAAAGGGTGAGCAGAACTGACGCAGACCATAGAATTGGAGCCAGAATGGTACGATAAATTTGGTCTGATTCTGGTAAGTAGTCTCAGAATGCTCGATGACAAAAAATAGACAACTCAAACCGACTCACGAAACTACACTTAACCCACAACATTTAGGTAGGGTATGGGGAAGAAATGTTTGCTATATTTCCCTTGTGTTTACTTGAACTTTAGGTCTGTGTGATATCCTCGATTGTACATGAAAACCCTAATTATTCAATTCTACAACATCTCCTCACTTTACATCTATTGCAGATAGAGATTCCAAGTTCTAATTTATATTCATTCAAGCTTATCTTCTGCACTCAAACACTGCGAGACGAGTCCCAGGACAGGGAGCCGCTCAGTGTTCTGGAGAGGGACTGCACAATCTCATCCATGGACACCCTAGCCGCCGGATCTTTCTTCAAGCACCTTCTAATCAAACTCATCGCAAATACCGCAAGCTCCACCGGATACAACCCGTGCAGAGAAGGATCAATTACGAGACCTAAGCTTTCTCGTTCAGCTTCCGAGCTCAGCTCCCCATTCACTACGTCCCAAACGACTGCATTCTCGTCCCCGTAAAGTTCGGAAACCTCTTTCCCGGTCAGAATTTCGAGCATCAGAATTCCAAATGAATACACGTCGAGTTTCGAGGAGATCAAGCCGTTTTCGACGTACTCTGGCGCCATGTAGCCTCTTGTTCCGACAATGTGCCTAGTCAGCGCGAAATCGCCCTCCTGCCACTCGCCCGATCGTGCGAGCCCGAAATTTGCTATCTTGGCTCGGAGTTCCGCGTCGAGAAGAATGTTACTACTTTTTATATCCTTGTGGACATGAGGAGGATTCATGAAGCTATGGAGATAGTCAAGCCCTGTCGCCACGTCCAACGCCACTTGAATTCGCTGAATCCAATTCAGCGACTTGGAGGAGTCTCCGGTGTCCGGATGGATCCATTCGCTCAACGTGCCGTTTGCTGCGTATTCGTAGACCAGATACCAATGGCCCTCATTGGAACAAACGCCCGAAAGTCGGATTACATTCGAGTGGTTCACTTTGTTCAGAAGGTTGATTTCTTTCGACACGTCCCCGTCCATCTTCTTAATCGCGGCCAAATCGCCGTTGATCGTGCCGCGATAGACTGAGCCTTTGATCCAATTTGCTGGGCTGAAATCATCGGTTGCATATTGAAGCTCCTTGAAGGTGTAAACTTTAAGGGATTGAGCTACACTGGCTATGCTCTCCAAGAACTCAAGAGATTCACTATCCCCTTCCTCCCTTTTCCGCAGAGGCTTCTCAGTCGACTTGAAGACATCGGAACCCATGGCTGAATCTGTTTTCTTCTTTCTTTTCTGATATCTTTTCAGAAAAATAAAGATCCCAGCGATCAACATGAGCCCTAATCCTCCAAGAACGCCGACAAGAACATAAACCCATGTTTTATTTGAGCTTTTACCAGTGTTAGTACTCGGAGGAGGGGGAGGTGGCGGCGGCGGCGGAGAATCGACGGTTTGAGAACTCGATGGCGGGTTTTGCAGAGGAACTAAGAGAGTAGTGAAGAAATTAACGATGGATGGTTCTGGGAGCTCATTAGCCTCAAGAGTTCTTCTAAAATCTACACCGAATCTCGCACTAATGGAATTAACATCTTCACCCTTAGCAACTAGGTAACTCAGCAGATAATTAATACCCAAATCAGATTGGTTCTTCGTAGGGCAAGCACATCGAAGAGGAACAACTATCGTCTGACCAATACTCAAATTAGCCTCAGCAAGACCCCTATTCTGATTCCTGATAGCTTGACAAGTAGATAAACTTTGAAACGTACCGTTTGCAACAACGAAAAAGCCCTCGCCGCTTTGAATCGAATAGGATACGTTTTTCTGGTAGAACTCACCCGAACACGAGCAATCGACTGGAACAAGAACTAATTTGTTCGTCTCAAACGACGCGGACTCGGAAACCGAGTTCAGCTGCGCGAGCTGAGATGGGTTGGAGCCCAGCAGATCGGAAATTGCGGAAACGGTGTTGTAAGAATCTATGGATCTGAAAGTTAGGTAAGCTTGGCAACTTCGATTGAGGCCATTGCAGAAGTAACCGAGACCAGAAGATGAATTGTGGTCATTGGGACAATCTGTCGTCGTCGCTCCGACATAGGGCTGCTGAGCTCGGATCAGAGAGAAGGAGCCAAAAATGGCGAGAGCGAAGACGAAGGAGGAGATGGAGAAACCCATCGGAGGTGGAAGAAACAGCGAGAATCAGGAGAGATGAAATTGGGTATTAATTAGGAAGATTGATGGATGATTTTCCAGGATTGTTCGAAGGAGGAGGGCTTTGATCTCTTCTTCTCCAGTTCTCAATCCATGGAGGCAATTGACTCTTGACTTTGACAAAACAGCGATTTTGACCAGAGATCTCGACTTCTCTTGCTCTGACCTGGTCATACTTTTGTTGTACGCGTTATTAATTATTAAATTATGATAAATTATTTTTCAAACAAAATTTTCAATTTTATCAATACCTAATTATTTGACATGCAGACTTGTATTTTAATATTAAATAAGAAATTAAAAGTCAAGAGGACATAAACTATGTAATGTTCCACCTTCGAACCATAACGACATAATATATGTTTTTCAGGTGACAACAATTGCCTCGTGACGAAAGCCTAGAAAGTCAAGTCACAATCGAATGTCGTGGGGGCTTAGAGTGCTAGATGCATGATAAAGTTAGGGTATATACTTCTACTATCATCAATTAGTGTTGATAAGAATAGTTGCGTCTGAGGTCTTACAAGTGGTATTTGAGCCAATGTCACATATTTGATTCTTATGAAAGCCAATTGTTGGGGAAGATTGTTAGCTTTGTAGCAGTAGTTGTCTCGTGACAGAAGCTTAGAAGGTCAAGTCACACTCGATTATTGTGGACGCTTCGAGTGCTGGATGTACTATAAAACAAAGGTATGCATCTCTACGATCACCAATTGATTTTGGTACGAATAGTTGTTTTTAAAGTCCTACAATATCAACTTTGTTGGATTTAACTTTTGTTCGTTATCAAAGTTATATGCAAATATCAATATTACACTTCGGCATCTCATATTTTGTGTAAATACTAATTAATTTACTTAATCATTTGATAGATTACTAGAAGATATTTTATGTTTACTCGTGCATTTTCAAGCGACACTATAACTTTAATTTTATTAATTGAAACCTTCAAATATGATTTTATTTTTTAATATTATTTTAAAATTTTAATTTTATCAATTGACTTCGAACAAGAATGCATTATCAATATAAACATTTATACTATATTTTCGTTGATTAAGTCATCTCTTTACCAATTAATTCCGAGACCTACTAGCTCCCTTTCAATAATCTTAAATGAGATCAATGTAGTAGATTAAAAAATTCGAAAGAGAAGTGTTGAGAGAGGGTTCAATTAATGAAAATATAACGAATAATTGTCCGCTGATAACCTTGAATTTTGAAAAATCAATGAAAAGTACATTCATAATTTTGTAAGTCAATCGATATATCCAAAAGTTTGAAGTGTTATTGCAACAACAGTTGTATTTAATGTGTCAATTGAATGTATTATATGTTTAAAGCATCAGTAGAAAAACAACAACTATATGGTATCGATTATGTTAGCTTATTTTACAATAGTCTATATACACATATTATTAAATATGGCACCCCACTTTATAATCATTAACTTATATTTAATTGTCTTAATTTGAAAAACCATCAAAATTCCTCATGTTACCATCACCACGTACCAAAAGTAAATATATCATTGTGATGTTAATTATATTCACTAGGCTTAATTAATGAAAGTTACATAGAAAATGTCAACATAATTCGAGAAGATTATGATCCACGCGTTTCAACTACCTATTTAATTATGATTTATGATTCCTACATCTTATTAGTTTAATCTCGTGGCCCTAGTCTTCACCACTATTAATACTTTTCTTTAAAATATAAAAATTTATTATTGCCTACTCAATTTGTATTGGGATATATACAAAACAAAGAAAATAAAAATGCATATGTTCATCGTAAGTTGTAACCATTCATCATTTTAACAATTTTTTATTTTTATTTGAGATTTCTATTCAAAATATAGTAATTAATTATTGTAAAATCATAACCTAATTATTTGAGCGTTCTTCAGTTATTCAAAACTAAAAGAAATAAAGATGTCATTTGAAAAGAAAAGTCGTGGTAGTGATTCGGTTGACACCTGTAAATCAACCTATTGTATTCTCGTGAAATGAGATGAGAATTTTTAATGTACAAAATAAAATTAGATTAACCAATTTAGCAACTCGTTATAAATATATATATTTGGTACTTGTTTATTTTATCGCATTAATAACTTAGATAATTAAAATTATAAGTAATGTAAAAATTAATTAAACCTAAATCACCCCTCTTTCTCCCTCCCCTTGGGTTTACTATCCGTCCTACAAGAGGCAAGAAGACAAATCTATGCAGTTCCATTGTATGAAAAAAAGAAAAAGCATTCAACGCCTACTTATGCATATGTTATTTTCTTGAAAAAAGAAGAAGAATAGACAAGTCCATCGATGCATGACAGTGAAAGAAAGGCCTACAACGAGCATTCTTACCAGCCTTCTCTTCTTTTGATGACAATCGAGAAATTCAAAAGGTAAACTTGGTAAATTCAAAAGCTTAATTTCTTAAGCTTGGGTGAGTTCCACCCGCAACGGATGAGAGAAAAAAGTGGATGAAAGAACTTTAAACCTCTCAAGAATTGCGAAAGATGATTGAGAACTAGCGAAAGAACTTCTTTAAATTCCAATCATTATAATCCGACGAGGAGGCAACTCTTTGTTTAGGAATTTATGGCTGAAATTAAAACAATCTAACAACGTAAAATTACTCCTAAGCTGGTTATAATTAAATGATTAATTCTGGACATTGAAGCCAATTTAGTGCTGTCAAACTAGCGATACAATTTGTTACTTATAAAACATTTATTTGTCACATTGCATTAAGTTAAGATGCACATGGATGTTTCTCTTTTCTCTCTTGGCTAGCCATGAAGTTGATGTTATGTCATCCTTCCATTTTTCTAAAAAAGTGCTAGGTGCAAAATAAATCAATTTACTAGCAAGGTCTTCGGCATGTGCCCTAGTCACATCCACCGTGGCACGTTTATTGCATAATGTTAAGATAGTTGCTTGCACGGACATAGCTCAGTTGACTCAGAGATGATAGATTTAGTATAAAGAGCTTAGGTTTGACGTTTGCGATATCATAGTGTTGGAGTTGTTACTTTCAATGTTGGGGTAGCTCCTTGAGACATCAGGTTAAGGCCTCTCATCTCTGGGTAGCTGGGTCACCGTGATTAACCATCTCACATGCTGTCGGGCAGGGGTGTGAAGGCCCTGAGAGCGAGAGATTTCGCCTTTTTAGTATAAAGATAGGTGCTAAAAAAGAAAAATAACTAATGACTTGTATTGATATTGTCGTAGAGAAAAATAATAGATCTTCTTATAGTATCAAAGAAAAGCTCAAACCTAAACAATATTGGATTTTAGATACAATTTGTTCTTTTTTCACATGAGTTATATAATCTAAAAACTCTGTCGTATGAGACATTTTCAAAAAGTGTCGTGTTAATGATTAATAAAATACCTTGTAAGGTAGGTGAGAACACTAGTTAATGTGCGACATTTTAACAGCTTAGTAATATTAAGGTTTCATTGGTTCTCTATATGTTCATGTTTGATTCGCATAATTTAATATACTTTGATTTTTTTAAGGTGAATTTTTTATCTACTTTGGTTTTTCGTGTTTAATATTTAATATTTAATATTTAATATTTAATACTTTTGTATTTTATTTAATATTTAATAATCGGTTTCGTTTCCTTTTTATTTTCTAAATCACTTTAACTTGCATTACTTTTAATTGAATAGATAAATATGATTTTTATTAGACTAGTTTATTTATTTATCGCTCGATAATTAGGATGTTAGTTTGGTTTCTGGGCTGTCCTAAGAACCCAAAAACTAAACCAATTCCCGAATTAAAAAAAAAAAAAAGCAATACAAAATCATATTATTATGAAATAAACAAATTGAATTGGCCTACAAAGTGTCTTCTTTTGCAACGGAAAGAAAGCCCTTGCTTTAATGGTGGAACAAGAAAATGGGTTAGACTCTTCATAAGCAATGAAAGTTGGTTTTTCTGGTTACACCTAGGGCTGGGCGGATCTAACTCAATTCGACAATTCGATTGGATTGGATCTGATCGAGTCGGATTGAGCAACAGTATTCGGTCGGCAAAGTCGAGTTTCGATCCGACGTTCGGATCATTTATCGGATCGAATCGTTATCGAATTCAAAGGCGATCTGATCCAATCTGAACGTCGGATTGCCGTTTATAATCGAACTCCAAATTGAAAATCTGAAATCCCCAAATCCATAACCCTTTCTGAAATCCCGACGATCGACTTCGAACCCCGCGACAATAGATATTGGATCGCTCTCTAGAAAATGATCTCGAGAAAACAAAGGATCTGATCCGATAACTTTGCCGGAATTCGGATCAGACCAGATTCAGATTGAGTTTTGGAGCCGATCTGATTGGATCCAAAACTCTAATCCGACAATTGTCGGATAGAATTGAATCGGCAACAATCGTCCACCCCTAGTGACACCCCCTAGGTTTCTTATCAGCTCATCTTCATCAAGGTTTTAAAAAAATAATAATAAAAATAATAAAAATAATAATAATGATAATAAAAATAAAAATAAAAATAATCAAAGTTGGTTAGAGTCTTTATGCAAGAGTTTCAAGGTTTAAAAATAATAATAATAATAATAAGTATTATTTATGCAATAGAAAATAATGCTAGTATAATCTTTTGATAGTATATTTGTATTGTATATGTTAATTTATCGAGCATTAAATAACTTATTTAAATTATAATTAATATATTATAATATAAATAATTATTTATTATATCACTAAATATTTAGTATTTCAAAAAGTACAAATATGAAAATAATCTACCCTTACTGCATACTACGTCCGCTAGATTTGAGATTAAGGCAAGAATGAATCAATTACTCAATTCAACAAGTGCAAATAATCCATAATCTGTAATTTGGGTGGTGTCCATATCGAAGAAGCTCGGGTAATCCGGCCATGATGTGCAACGGGAGCACACCATTGAGCATACCGGGCAATCCCTTGATATCCGGCGCGATCCCCCGATTCCCGACGGCAATCCAAGATCTTCTCCAAATTCGCCCGAGCAAATCCGTGATTGACCAAGATTTCAGCCAACTAAGAGTGCATAAAATCCACGAGAATCTTCCCGAAGCCAATCCGAAGCGTTCGATCAATCTAAGGGCCGAAAGCATTCATTCGTTTTTAGTAGTTTTATGCCTTTAAATAGTGTAATCGACCTCCACTTTGAGGTAGAGAGAATTTGAATAAAAATTGTGCTTTGCACCTTCAAACATTTGGTTGAAGCTCCCTCCGACGTTTCCCCTCCGGTGAGTCATATCCGGCCGAGTTCGTCAACCCTCGAGCGTACGATCGGTGAGTCACATCCGAGTGCACCCGAGGTCTACCTTTCTAAACACTTTGATTGCTCAAGTGTTTAGATTGTCCGACCACCTCCTTCCCGAATTTTCATCCCATTACACTTCCGCACCCCAACTTTGAATTTCGCCCGAACCATTTTTGCAAACGCCGTGCACGACATCCTCACCGGATCCCGTTTACGCGCTTTGTCCGATCACGGTGCGCCGCTCATCGTTTGACGGCACATTATTTGGTATCAGAACACAAAGGTCCTAAAAATCTTTTTTTTATTTTTTTTATATTATGTATTCACTAGTTTCATAATATTTAAGATCAAACCGAAGAGCTAAAAGCCATTACTCGGATTACCTTGAATCGGACTATTATGAATCGATTGATGAACTCAAACTCCTCATGTTGGAGTGTCGTCAAGATATTCACAAGTTACAACAAAGCTATGTTGTTTCTCTTCGACAAAAAGTAGAAGAAAATGTTGAAATACAAACAGAACAAGTGGAAGACGTTGTCGGTATTGAGGATAATTACT
>QAOC01045864.1:0-17716 GCA_003255005.1 Begonia fuchsioides
TAATTTTTTTAAATATAAATAAAATTATATTAAAATCGGAATAGAACTGAAAGCATCCGTTTCAATTTCGATTTTAAAAATCCAGAACCATCCGTTCTAGTTTTAATTTAATTTCGAGATAAAATTAAATTAGATCTGCTCATGCTCACTTATGGTATATTGCCCGTTGTCTTATTCCGAAGTTGGATAAGCTATATCTTATTCTCGATCTGTATAACATGATTCTGCAGCCAAACACTCGGTTCTCAGAGCCCAGCGGTAGCTAAAACCCTTCTCCTTGTACCCGATCTCGCTGAACCAGAGAAGGATAGAGAGATCGAGGTTGAAATTGAGGTTCGATTTCCAATTTTCTCATTCAATCCATAGAAAAATGGCTCCGAAATCTGAATCCCACGCTCAATCCGCTTCGTCTTCTTCACCGGTGGATCTCCCGACATCTTCCATTGATCCGGTCTTCCACGTTGTCCGCTTTGTCCCCTACAGCTTTCTCCGGCCGCCCCGCCTCCGCCTGAAGCTGCCTACGCTGACTCTTCCCTCTCCGATGACCGTCTACGCTTTGGTTCTCCTCACCTACTTCATGGTGGTCTCGGGGATTGTCTACGACGTGATTGTTGAGCCTCCGGGCATCGGATCCACTCAGGATCCTTCCACCGGTGCAGTCCGACCCGTTGTCTTCATGTCTGGTCGAGTTAATGGGCAGTATATCATTGAGGGACTTTCGTCTGGGTTTATGTTCGTGCTTGGCGGAGTTGGAATAATTCTCATGGATCTGGCTTTGGATCGCAACCGCGCTAAGAGTGTCAAGGTTTCCTACGCCACAGCTGGCATTTCCTCAGTCTTTATCGCTTATATCATGAGTATGCTCTTTATACGCATCAAGATTCCTGCTTATCTTAGATGATTAATTGATTGAGCTTTGAAAAGTTCTCAAACTGACACTGTGGTTGGCTGTCCTTTTTAAGAGTTGAATATGAACAATACTAGTTTGCGGATTACAGAGTTTATTGGACTACAGATTGCTAATTTTGGATGAAAATGCTTGTGTTTTCACTTTTCAAGTATGAGCATTATACATCCACTCTATTATTTTCTCTGCTGTACTATCTAATTGATAGTTCATGATGTAGCTTCTGAGTCAATGATCTTAGATTGCTTGTTATAGTATTCAATTAATTGAGATTTTGATGTCTGACGTTCTTAAGTCACTCTCAATTCTATTTATCAATATGCATTACTGTCCAAATATATTGGCTTAGTAGTCGAGATAATCTTTGGGAACTGTAGTGGATTATCTTCTTGTTGTCTATTGAACACTATAGGTACCGCATACCTAGTTGAAAAGTTCTGTGAACAGATCAGCTATTTCTATTTTATGGGTTATTTGTTTCCTTTGGCAGAGTACTGAAACATGAGCTTGGAGAGAGACATGGTTGAAAGAATGGGGCCTAGGTTTCTAAAGGTGAATGTTAAATGAAAGGAATAGAATAGTAAGACAACATCTTGATATTGATAGAAAACTATAATGAGATTGATATAACACAAATTTATGATCCCATGAGTCATATTTTGCTTTACAAAATACAATAATAGAGAGATTAGTATAGGCCATTTTTGGTTACATAGTCAACAATCACAGAGCATTCAAGTATTGCTTATAAGAGCTCAAGGTTTTCAAGCAATACCAGATACATGAGCATTCTAGACCCAGTCTAGGTGGTACAATGATGGTGAGCTATGAAACTTTGAACTCTGGTAGGATGTTTTGGAAGTTAGAGGGTGTAGATTTAGAGAAGAATCAATTTCAGAGTAGATTACAATTACAAAGGAATGAGAGAAAAATATTGTGTTGCATGGGAGATAACTGGGAGTATTTCTCTACAACCCTCCGCAAGTATAAGGCGGCGGTTCAATGCAGCTTGTGTTTCAAATCAGAGAAAGGAGATGGAGAGGGAGAAGTTGGTCGGGCCATCCTTTCAAATCAGAGAAAGGAGCTTTAGGTTTTTAAGTAATACAAGATAGGTAAGCTTTCTTGACCAGTGTAGATGGTGCAATGGTGTTGAGCTATGAAATTTTAAACTTTGGTAGGATATTTTTGGTTGTTAAAGGGTGTACAATGTAGAGAAGATTATATGTATTGGAGAAAAGAACCTTTGAAGTTAGAGAGTAGATGAAGGGAAAAGTGAAGATTCTAATAACTAGAAGTGAAAGAATAATGTCTAATATTTACTCAGTGGGTTAGTGCATGAATTTTTAATGACCTAAAAATCTATCCCTTGTTTCAAATTTATCAATCATAGATTTAACCCGGTCCTGCGATGGAGCTCTTGACCAAGACATCGATCATCCGGTTGGAAGGTATTGAAGAACATTGTCGCATTTTAGGATTTGAATTGCATGATTCAATTCTAGAATCATAGAAAACAAAGGATAGTTATTTCCTGGCATGAAGAATTTTTGCTGTTTTGGATGGTTGATCTTAAAATACTGTTTTCGACCACTTTATATTGAGCTATTAAGATATCGAATCATAATAATAATCATATTATGTAATATACGAACAAAGAGTGCTGTTTGTGATATTTCAAAAACATGCTAGACAACCTGATATAATGTATGACAAATATGACAAGTATGAAGATTTGATTGAACCCAGTAAATCAAAGATCGAACTGGTAAGAAACAGAATCGAGTGAAATATTGTAATTCACTTTTGTTCACTATTTACAATTTGTAAATCATACTCATAACGATCGTCACTAAGACTTGAAGATTGAGACATTATGAACACCGTTCCATTTGAGATATTAATCTCGGACTAACGGTTTTCCTCATCTTTAAATCTTCTTTGAGGTCGAAATAATCAAAAGGACATTGATCCGAGACGAATGCAGGAACAAGTATACATTCAAATCGTAACATTCCAATATCCATTCAAAATAGTGTTTTTAACAATAATCTCGACACAAGCTAACGCCGCCAAACCAAAAGCAAACACCGAGAGAATCCGATGAGAGATGTTAATCTAACAAATTCTCTTAATCTTTTGTTGTTGGTTAGAAACAACGAAAAAGGAACTTTGGATCGCAACTATGTGCTGCGTACCGTATGCTTCTGGTAAAAGTATAGTTTCCACTTTGAAATCAAATACTAGAAAAAGGGATGCAGTCAGTGACCTTTCCGGCTGGCTGAGGTCTCTTGCTCTCGATACTTTTACGAATTTTGCCGCCTTCGAAACCGTTTCGTGAAGAATTTATGAATTGGAGTTTCAGGAACAGGTATCAGTTTTCCAATGACGGCGAGGGGCCAGCTGAGACAGAGGAACATAATATTTAGTCAAGTAACTCAATGGAATAACTACTATATTTTGAGTATACTTTTTCGATTTGGAGAGCCTAATTCGTCTTTTGATCTACCAAAAACAAAGATTTTCCACCAAGTAGTCCTAAGAACACCAATCAAAGCAACTAACAAGAGATCTGATAAACCAAAATTTACCTGATAATGCCGATAACGATGGAAACTAACCAAAGTTGCCAGCTAAGCCTGACAGTAGAAGTAAACTTTCCAAGAAACATAATGATGATAACCTAAATAAAAGGAAACAAATGTCAGCTTGCTTCCGTTTCCACAGGAGTAAGCTAGAATATTACAGACTGCCCACCTGAAGTACTATAGTAAAACCCACTATCGCCAAGAAGAAGTAATTTTTGGTAATTCCTTTAAAAACATTCATTTCATCAGGCTTCCTTGCGTTGACCTCATTGAAAATCTGTAGTTTGAACAAGTTACTGCATTAATTTTTTTAATATTGAATTAGATGCAACAAAATTATGCAATTTAAGTTCATATAAACTGAAAAGAAATTTTTCTTAACCGTCCACAAGCCCGAATCAGTTTTGAGGCTCGCGATGCTATAAACATTAACAATTCTCTCCAATATGATAAGGAAACAACCAAGGAACTAAAAATTTCGAGTCGAATTTAAAAGCTTGACTTGAGTAAATAGCACACCTGACAAAGGACAAAAGCATTGAATATCAGAGTATTCTTCACTTCATTAGCACGTGTTACAGTTTCATGTTTCAGATTAAGTAAACGGATGCCCGCAAAGTTGAGAACAAGGAGCACAGATACTTGATAAATGGCCTGTAAATCAGAAATGATATTAGTCATAGCAACATTCTGCGAGGTAAAAAGTTGCATAAAAAGCTTCCAAAAACTTTTACCTGTATCAGCAAATTTCTCCACATAATATTTGTTACAAGAGGTTCACTAAAGCAAAAAAAAACCATGGTTAGCTGCATAAAACATTACATTCAACCAAGGATATAAAAAACTCAGTGCCAGTGAACATGAAAATAGCTGAGTTTATTTTGATAAAATAGCAAGTAGGTGCTACAACCAAGTATCAGTAAATTTTGTCCAAATTGGGAACCAATCTAAAACAATTTAGTCTCAAATATGCGCAATTCCACGCCAAAAGTGCTATAATTGACAATGCAATTACTAAATTGAGAAGCAAACAGTGAATTAAAATCAACAGGCTACACCAACTAGCATACTAATTCACATCAACCGCCAACCAAATTTACCTTCTTCCCACAGGGGGCCTGTGCATAAGATGATCTGTTGGAGGTTCGGTTGCTAATGCCAATGCTCCTAACGTATCCATGATAAGATTAACCCAAAGAAGCTGTCCAAAAGATCAAAAAAAGTTTATAATAAAAACCATTAAGAGAAACAAAACATGCAAAAATAGCACACTCAACCTGCACTGCATTCAGTGGAACATTCCCAGAAGACACTGCAGCAACGACATTAATAACAAGAGCAGCAACATTAACTGTAAGCTGAAACTGAATAAACTTCTGAATATTGGCATAAACTGAACGGCCCCACCTCACAACCTTCACAAAGTTGATAAAATTGACTCAAAATAAGATAATATAAAAATATTCACAATTTAGGATCATTAATGGAAGCTCACATTGCGGAGAAGGGAAGTATGATAATGTATCTACTCTAATCGTTTATTTTTCATAAAGATTTCAGTTTCAAATAACAAAAAAGGGGGAAAGTATGGCAATTTAATAACACGACACAAAATCATAAATATCAAATCCACAAAAATGGTTAATACAAAAATTCCTGTAATGACAAATCTTAAACCAGAAACTTAATGAGAACTTGACAGGTGGCATAACTTTTTAGCTTCATTTTTATTAATAACTAAACGATTTGCTCATTTTGTTTATTTACACCATTTCAATTTTAAAGTTCTTTTTGTGACTCAATTTCATTTGTCATTTCCTTCCTTGATAACTCCAAGAAATCAAGTTTAAAATCTATTTTGACAGAATAAACAAAAATCTTCAAGCTCTTAAAAAGGAAGGTTCAATTAAATAAACAATGGAGTGATACGTAGATTTATACTTTTGCTTGCAAATTAGAATTTTTTTTCTAAAAGGATTGAAATTATGTATGAACCATGGCTTGAAGAAGGACGGCTTAAATATCTTGCAAAAATAACTGTAATGAAAATACAAAAGTACGCGGCCCACCGATAACTCACAAATATAAACTCAACTGTAAGTGTATTTATGTTCTACTGCATCATAAAACAACAAAACTTTAAATCAGGCAACGAATGGGACAGTTTTCTGACTAACCTTAACAACAGAAGCAAAATTGTCATCCAAGATAATAATATCTGAACTTTCCTTGGCAACTTCCGTCCCCTGAATACCCATTGCAAGACCAATATCGGCCTGAAAACCATAAATTGACATTTATTAGTAAAAACCTGGAGCTAACTATAGAAGCCATGAGAAAAGAGAGACGTGTAACCAAAAGCCAATATGAAGAGATTCATCTACACTTCAACCATTTTAAATGTATGAAGTTGAAACAAAATGATTACATAAAATATGTTAACCAACTTAACCCTTACAGTCCTGACATTAGCCAATCGTATGTCATATATATTCATCAATATTTAGTGAAAAAAAGATGTAATTGCGACACCATTGAAGAAACTAGAAAGATATTAATGAATTCAACCTCGTGCAATGCAGGCGCATCATTAGTTCCATCCCCAGTTACAGCAACAACGTGTCTCTTTTTTCTCAATGCTTGAACAAGAAGAAGCTTATCATTGGGGGAGGATCTTCCCATCACCTAAATATTTTAAGAAGTTAAGAATATGGTAACTTTCATTAGACAAATATACAATACCTAAAAGTTCTAAATAATAGTTTAAAATAGTTAAAACATCATACTGATATCTTTTCAGCAATTTCTTCTCTTTGTTCATCAGATAGTTCACGAAAGGCTTTTCCCTCCATAATATTGGGTTCGTGAGCATCTGCATCTGAACTAAGTATGCCACATTCCAAAGCAATAGCTTTGGCAGTTTGAATGTTGTCACCAGTTACCATACGTACCTGCATGAAAACGTTCAAATTTCGTTTGAAATATTAAGAGATACACACAGAGGAAAAATACTCAAGAGTACAGTAATGAAGTGTAATTGGCAGAGTTTCCTAAGCTTTTGTAAATGCATAATAAATTAAAGAAAAATCAAGTGGCAAAGAGATGAGAGAGAAGACAGTAGGCTTTTGAGCTTTCTGGCACCAAACGGCCAACTGTACATTTTAGGCATTTAGTTTAGCCAAGATAGTGTTATTGACTTTTACCTTGTAATATGGTGTGGGTTTTTTGAAACGTACAGTGAATTTATCAGTAAAGATTCAAGGCTGTTTTATTTTCATAGCCACCTTCGAGTAGAAATAGTAGTCCAAATGAACAAAATATATATATGGCACTACACCATCATAACTGTTTCAATCCACAAAGTAAGACCAAGGTTCTGACTTTGACATATCGCTATATCAAACAATTTTGGAGTCCATAAAGGTCTAAAAACGAAGCATTTTATTTAAGTTTATCTTCCCTTCTCCTCAAGGAAATATTGTTTCTTTGAGATTAATAAATGCACAATTTTTCCGCTTCATATTAGCTAGAAGCTTCAACCGCCTAAAGTGGAAATTCACATTCACTATAATCAAACTACATGTGTGGATGAGCTGTTACAGCGCTGATTTTAAATAAAAAGTAAAGCAAGTTGATCGTTCAAATCAAAGTTCCATAATATGACAAACACACCTTGACACCAGCAATTTGACAGAGTTCTACTGCATGTTTCACTCCAGGTCGACAAGGGTCCTGAAAATAAACCATGTAAACCAAGCTAAACAAGTAATAACTAAGAAAAAAGAAAAGAGGAGAAATACAATTAAAATATCGCTCCTTGCAAGAAAAAAACTCCACACATAGAAGACAGATCGTGATCAAAAATTGAAAAACAAAGAGTATAACCTTAATTCACAGCAAACTTTTCAACTATATCGTTTTCTCAGTATCAGCTATTAAACTAGTCAGTATCTGAACCACAAAATGAGTTACAAAACAGAGACCAAATATTATAATGCAGTCTTAAATTGTAATGCCCAAGAAACAAAAATATATATTTTTTCCTTTCATTAGCACCATTTAATTAGTTGATTCCTTTACTTATATGGTAGGTTCCATGACTTTTTTTGTTGAAGAGTATTTTCGAAGAATGTTAGTCATTCATTTACAGAAATAACTAAGAACATTCTCAATAAAATAAGTAAAGAAATATAAGATATGATTGCACATTATCACCATAAATCAGATTAAGAGAGTGGTTGCTAAAGTTACTTTCTCATTCCGGGAGTTTTACCTTTATACCAACAATAGCCAGCAACACAAGCTCATCCTCTGGGAGCACCCACTTAATAAGTTGTTCTTCATCAGTAGGAATTTTCTCAATATCATAAGATCTATAGGCAATGGCCACACAACGCAGAGTACGAGCAGCCATATCCTCAATAGCTTTTTTGAAAAACATTTTCTGCAGTTAAAATTAATATATATATAGAAAGTTTTAAAATTTTGCAAAGACTTCATCTGAGAGCTGATGAAAAAAACAATGATAGGACAAAAGAAACGTGGCAAAGAAAGGGAAGGAAAACAATACTAAGTCTAACAAATGACTAAATTTCATTTCATTTCGGAAGAGAAAAACTGGAATAGCCTGAAATAATTTCAAGAAAAATGCAAGTCTTATGCTACACACTAATTCTTCATAATAACTGACCTTATCTTCATCCATAGGCACCAAATGGCCATCATTATCAATGTGTTGAGTGCATGAGGCCAGGACTATCTCTGCAGCACCTTTCCAATGTATGTGGACTTGAGAGTCTGGCTGTGATAGTAATAAAATGGTAACAATATTACATTATTGTGCATATTCTGTAAGTATCTATCAACATGACTGATAGTTAGCTGAGAAGTTAAATTTGTTGGTAATATACTTTGCAAATATAATGGGCTATTTGAGCCAAGATACATTTTCTGACAAAAAATAACACACCAAGACAAAGGCTCAAGCATTCATGAAGCAGACTTCGTCCCCGTACATTTGAAGTTTAGAAAATTAGTTTTCTATAAAAATCATAATAATTTAACATGTTTTAGTACATTGATTGCATACATCAGAGAAACAAATTTAAAAAAAAAAAGAACATGGAATCTATATTTCCATATGTTAGACATACACCTCTATCAAATAGTACATTCGAAGTTTAGAAAATTAGTTTTCCATAAAAATCATAATAATTTAACATGTTTTGGTAGATTGCACAACAGAGAAACAAATTTTAAAAAAAAAAGAACATGGAACCTATCTTTCCATATGTTAGACGTACAGCTCTATCAAATAGTACCTGATTTTGTCGTATTTGAGCTCCTTAAAAAAGAGGAAAAAAAAACAAAAAAAATATCATTTTGATATAAAAACGAAAAAGAAAAAAAAAATATTCCTTTCATCTAGTTGCTGGCTCGAGAAATGAACAACTAGATTCTTTTCATCTAGGAATCAGAAATAAAAATTTGGTGTATTAGCTCTAAAGGAAAGAGTGGTAATGCAACTGAAAATTAAGAAACACGAGTAACAGCAGGCAAAACATACGTACATCTTTCACTTATGGGTAAAAAATGATCACATAAATCAAACAACTCAAGATACAATAAAATGTATTACCAATCTCACAGCAACACCACCTCGCTTTTTCTCCGAGTTGAATGGAAAAACATGAACAATTGAAGATTCTGACCTGATGAGTTCAAAACTCATCCCAAGCTGTAAATGAAATGCACAAAGTTCATAACAGAGCTAAAATAAATTTATGGTACTATAAAAAGATACCTTAATCCCCCAATAGAGAATAGCTTTTTCTGTAGGAGATCCAGAAACCTCAACATCTCCCCCACCCTGAAAAATAGAAACAGTAAGAAACTTTTAGTGGCCTCAACCAGAACACTTGATTGAAGCTAAGTTAGTACATTTTTCAAAATTCATACCTTAGGCAAATAAATACTGCCATTTGTATTCTGAGCAATTCCTTCAAGAAGTAAAGATAAACTCGTGGATGAAAGTTCAGACTTGTTATCTGGAGGATCAATTTTCTTTCCACCGACATAAGCTTCAACAATAGTCATCTAAAAATTAAACAATAAATGCTTAAGCAAATGACGGATAAGTAAAAAAAAAGCTTTACATAACTTATTCCCATTTTATAAGTATTTTATGAACTTCGTTTTATTTGATTCTCCCTAACAAAAATTGTTTTCCATTTGATAGGTTTTGCTTGGGAGGAGCTCTTCAATTTTTATTGAACGATATACTTCTTTATACAAATTGTTTCTTATATAGTTGATACCACATTCCAATTCAAATATTAAGACCACACAAAAATAGGAAAATCACCTCATTCATTGTCAAGGTTCCAGTCTTATCACTACAAATAGTTGTAGCAGATCCCATAGTCTCACAAGCAGAAAGTCTTCGCACCTGCAATTTGACACAAGTCATATTACCATAATATAGAGTTTTAAATTCATAGTGGATTCATTCATCTCAAAGTCTAATGAAGAATGACAGGGTAAAACATACCAATGCTTTGTCAGCCATCATCTTTCTCATTGAGTAGGCAAGACTGATAAGATTGGAAAATGATTAATGAGTTATCAGAGGTATTAAGTATAGTAGAGATATCGATAATTTTTTTTATAAGAAATACAAATATAAACTGTTAAAGCACATAACCTTCATGGTACTAATCCTTATGCAAGAAAGAGTGCCAAAGAGTTGCTAGGATCACATTAATATGTAATCTTCTCATAATAATAAGATCATGTTGGTATCTGACCATTTTTAATTCAGTAGGTGATGTGCCTAAAATCGGAGCGCATCAGTAGGGTTAATGGGTTAAGATTGCTAAATGATTAATTCATTTTCCAGTATACATTGTACTAATCAAAGATACAAGAGACCAATTAGAATTTTTCTCAAATTCCACAACTAGTTTTTATCATAATTGACAGACATGCTCATCCAGATACCACCAACAATGACCTCAAAATGGTGTGGCTCACGTTTCTATATATGAGAACAAAATATTTCACTTAATTACTTACGTTAAGGTAACAGCCAATGGAAGCCCTTCCGGCACTGCAACAACTACAATTGTGACCTATATTTATTTGTATTAGTTCAAACTAAATACAGAAGCACAAAGATGTAAAAGAATTGACATATCATTTTTAGGAATTAATCAACCTAAAGTCTTTATAGGAATTAACACATATAACCATACCGCAACAGTTATGATTTTAATGGCTCCATCAATGGCCTTTCCAACCTTTGTCTGGCCAGCAACAAATTGAACTTCCCCCTCGGTATTTGTGGTGTGTCCAGTAAAATATCTGCTCAAAAATGAAATACTTCAGGCCATAAAAAAACAACCCAATAAATGCAATGGGCTGTCAATGACAAGACCCAGTTACCTGATAAATAGAACAATCAAGACAGCAAAAGCTACAGTTAGTCCCACAATACCAATAAAAGTAGCAACCCCATTCAAACGGACCTGTAAAATACTAGAACTGTGAACCAACGAGCAAAAATGGAGATGCCAATAAAAAAAGTTAATAATATACAGAACAAACCTGCAAGGGTGTTTCCTCACCCGTGTCATCAGAAATGCTAGCCATTAGCAAACCCCATTCAGTATTAATGCCAACGCTTGTAACCTGGACAGAAAGACTAAAGAAAGTAAAAAACGGTATCCAGCCAAGGCATCACCATAAAAAAGTAGACCCAATGATTAATATTTTTGTTTATCTTGAAACTACAAGATTCTTACACAGTGATCAACAAACTTGTATCTCTTTAAACTAAAATAAGTAACAAATAGGATATAGTACAAAGAAGTGATGGTTAACACTGCTGTTTCATAAAGAATAAAACCCAAAAAACAATAATACAATTCCCTTAATTGACCAAATACCAACAAAATAACATATCCTTAAACTACCACTTTAGATTGCCGGATGCAAAAGCAATCATGAACCCAGAATCTCCATGAAACATTATTGAAATACAACGCGTGTTTAACTACCCAGGATGTGAAACAAAGTTTCACTTTCCTTGATGAACTGTATTTTGAATTTGTAAGCCAATGAGAAAAGTAAAATGATCAGACAGCAGAAACATTTTCTTAGCCTTGAGAAATGTGAATTCTAACAAACTGGGAATTTCCTAGTAGAGGAGGAACCAATAAAGCACAAGGATCAACAAAGACACTTTTTTTAAGATAAAATTTGAATTTGTAAGGTTTACGCCTTTTTCTTTGTGTAAAAGCCTGTCCTCCCAGTTTAGGTTTTCAAGCCGAAACATATTAATTCACGCCAAGTTTGCATAAATATTGATTCTTGCCTACACTATCACTGATTATCCAACCAGGATGACAGGAAAGCTTAATAGATGGATCAAAATAAAAAAGGCAAGCTTCTGAAAAACTTTTACCGTTCAACAGCTAATATATTAGACTAGGCATTATTTTCTATTTGTCAATCTTTACCAAGTTATGTTTGTCATATATGTATCTCATTAAAGCAATGTAAACGTTTTTCTTTATTTTTTAACAGAGAAAATTTTTCCAATCTATGACATATATATTTTGAAGAGTGGTTCCAGCCACTGCAATTATTGGTAGGACTTCATAAGTAATGATCCCTACCCAAAATTGGTTTCAACTTTCCTTTCTTCAAAATTTCATCCTCCAACTGAAAATACGTAGATATGTTTAACCCAACATTGAGCACAGCTCCTCAAACTTGTAAACCCTAAACCAAGCATTACACTATATCTACTCCCACATTGACAGATGCAAATCAGCAATTCCTAAGGTAACAGTCGCACCCCACACATGTGCGTAGGATTAACTATTAAGTCCTTAGACACCAGTTACAAACCCTAAAAAGATCAAATACAGCCCTTATTCCAAAATCTTAAGCTATTGAATAAATTCAGGTCAAGGTAATAAACCACAAGAATGTTAAGACTGCTGACATTCATACACATAGTGACATGAAGGCTTTAAGTCCTCTTCTCGCAGTCAACCTGAAATTCCCCACTATCCAGCATTCAATTTCTCCATTATGCCCTTGTTCGGAAAGTAGTAGTCCTATGTCTCTTTAAAATTAAAATTTTTTCTAAGCCGTTTCAAAATTTTGCTCACTTTATTTTTACAATAACAACACCTTAGTTTGATCGTTTTCAACAAAACAGGATATGTATCGTGAACAATCAATAGCAAAGCAAACACTCCAAGCCCAAGCACTATATGCAGAGATATTCGCTTTGACTAACACATAAAAAAATGATCCAAATAAAGTATTACTGCGATATTACTTATTAAAACACAAATTCTAATATACCAGCATAGTGCCACTTCCATCTGCTACTTTGCAGCCTGATAACAGAAACGGTTCTTTTGCATGTTTATGAACCTAATAAAGAAAATATCTTTCTTCAGTAATGAAATAGAAATATTAATAATAAAAGACACATCTCACAATCTTGCTCTCGCCGGNACTTTAAATTAAACGAAGTAACAAATAGGATATAGTACAAAGAAGAGGTGACTGACACCATGCTTCATAAAGAATAAAATGCCAACATACATTTTCCCTAATTGACTAAATAACCAACAATCTAACATATCCTTCAACTAACACTTCAGATTGCTGGATGCAAAAAGCAATCTTACACCGAGAATCTCCATGAAATTTCTTCAATTTATTATATAAATATTTTAATGAGTGCTTCCAGCCTTGCAATTATTGGTAGGACTTCATAAGTAATGATCCCTAACCAAAACAGGTTTTAACTTTCCTCTCTTCAAGATTGCATCCTCCAACAGAAAATACATAGATGTTTAACCCAACATTGATCATAGCTCCTCAAACTTGTAAACCCTCACCCCAGTATTATAATATATCTACTCCCACATTGACAGAGGCCAATCAGCAATTCCTAAGATAACAATCACATCCCTAATAAGATCAGATACACCCTTTAAGTGCTACATCTACTCCCCAACACATAAAGACATGTGAAAAGGATTATGTCAACTTGTCTCTGTCAAAATAATACCAAACCCTGATAAGATCAAATACAGCCCTTATCCAAAATCCTGTTATTGAATAAATTCAGGTCATGGTAATAAAGCAACAGATGTTAAGACTGCTGACACTTACACACGTCAAACTGAAATTCCCTACCATCCAGCATTTAACTTCTCCAGCATGCCCTTGTTCAGAAATTAGTAGTCCTATGTCTCTTTAAAGTTACAATTTTTTGTTAGCCTGTTCAGAATTTTGCTCACTACCTTTTTACAAGAACAACATTTTAGTTTGATCGTTTTCAGCAAAACAGGATATGCATCAGTGAAAAATCAATAGCAAAGCAAACATTCTACGCTTTTTCAAACAATAATTGATTCTCAACCACTACATATAGAGATATTAGCTTTGAATAACACATAAACAAAGGATCCAAATAAATATTACTGAGATATTACTATCAAAACGCAAATTCTAATATACCAGCATAGTGCCACTTCCATCTGCTACTTTGCAGCCTGATAACAGAAACGGTTCTTTTGCATGTTTATGAACCTAATAAAGAAAATATCTTTCTTCAGTAATGAAATAGAAATATTAATAATAAAAGACACATCTCACAATCTTGCTCTCGCCGGTCATGCTTGACTCATCAATTGCAAGAGAGTGTCCAGATATTAAAATCCCATCAGCAGGAACCTACGATCAAATCAAATGTAATAATTGGGCATTATTATATGAGATTCGCACACAAAAAAAATTTCACATAAAATAAACATTAACCTGATCCCCAATGTTCAAAGGTATCACATCTCCAACCACAACATCATAAATAGAAACCTCCACTCTTCTACCACCTCTGATAACCTATTTATTTGAAACATTAAACAAAGGTAAGTATTTTGTGTTAACAAACCTAAACAAAAATGAAACAACTAAAAACAAACCTCCAGGTGTATATTTCTCTTCTCCTCATTTAGATTCTGGAACTGCAAAGATTGTCGATAATCACTAATGGCTGGTGGAAAAAGAATAGGACATCACAAAGTTAAACACAGTCGATATAAAAACGCTTGAATTGCAAGTGATTGTGACATGAATAAACTTGCAAATGTCAAATTTAATCTAGTATGCTCACAAAATTATAAGTTGCCTTGATAATGTATAAGAATTATGAAATTGAAAGGTACTGCACCTGTCACAACAATGACAATGATAACTGCCAAACAAATGCTTCCACCATCATACCAACCTTCCTTAATACCCTGGAAAAGAATTACAAGTAAGACGATATACCTAAGAGAGAAGAACTCCCTAAAAGAGACAATAAACAATGGAGAAAAATGAGAAGCTCAGGCTCACTTCGCTCTTTATGCCTAGTCCCAATGAAGCCACTGCAGCTATTATCAATATTATCAGAGTAAGATCTTGCCATGCTTCCCATAAAAACCTCTAAAACAAAAACCGATCATTAAACGATTATTCAGTCTGAAAATCAAATTATGAAAACATCTGTCAACAGAAAACATATCAGGAATTACCCAAAAGCTCCTTCCTTTTTTTTGAGGATATGTGTTTGATCCAAATTCTTTTCTCCTTTTTACTAAATCCTCATCATCCCCGCGAATACCTTTCTCTAAATTTGTTTGTAAGGAATTGGATATACCTTTAACCTGATGCAGAAGAAAAAAAATAAAATAAAAGGCTAATTTAAATAGAAATGCAGACGATATACAATAAACTTACCCCTCCAAGCTGCTGCAGAGCAGTTAGATTGCGATCTTTCACCAACACAGCAAGTTGCTCTTGTCCTACTTCGTAAACACCATTTGGAAGTGAGGGCGCTGTACCTCCTGTCATCAAAACATTTAAGTCACACGAAATATTATGCAAATAACAGTAAATCATTTCCCTATTGGCTCAAACAATAATAAACCATAGTACCACCACACTAAAACACCGTTCAACAAACCATATTACATGCCAATTTCACTCCTACCACGAAATTAATCATGAAAAAAGGTGAATCAATAAAGTTCAAACAACAATCTATTAGTAATCTTTTTAACGATTCATACAGCAATGGAAACAATTGAAAGATGGATGGGGAAAAGAAACCGCTCATAGAGTCAAACAAAAACAATACATTATAATCCTTCAACAATTCTTTATAATGAGAAGGAGAATTCTAAAATAATGCCAGGGGAACTAAAAGAATGAATGATGATAGAAGTATAAATTCGACCCATACATTTACCACATCAAAATTTAAGAACTTTCGTCCATTACTACGAAGGACAAAAATACAAGATCTTTCTTCCATCTCTGCGAAGCGTGTAAATTCAAGAAATTTCTTCCATTTCTTCGAAGCACAAAAGTTCAAGAACTTTCTTCCATTACTGGGATGAAAAACTATCTAATTCTATCATGATCACATTAAAAGGATGAGACTTATAAGGAGTACCTCCTATTAGACGATCTCCAGCTAATTTGAAGCGATAGGCAGCCTGATAGAATAGAGATGATAGCAACGAAAGCAAATAAGAAAAATAAATACAGTAATCATCATATGAAACCAGTAAGAGAAGCTATTACAAGTATCGCCTGTGCATGAGCTCTAATCTTCCTTATAGCTTCTCTTTTCTCTTCTTCCTTTTTCAAGTCTAAAGTATATCGAAATCGCCGTGAAGCATTAAGCACGAGTGCAGCTTGCTGCAAAAAATGTAAGTTAAGTCATGAAATACATGATGAAATATCACGTGAAAAAACAAGAACATCGCCTACAAAGGTTAACATACAAGTTTCAATCCACAAAAAAATAAAGAGATGATGGATCAGCAAAAAGAAAGTTTTATAGCTATAGAAGGATAAGCAAACTCTGGCTAAGCAATATCAGTTGTAAATCCCATTGACTGAAGTACTTGCAAGAAAGTCATCAGTAAATGCCATAAATAAACATTGAGATAATAGGGTTTGTTTGAGATGAAAACATTAAAGTTAAGGATCAAGCAAAACTCCAGGAATGGTTGTGTCAGTGTGCCAATTGTAACAACCAAGCACAATGGAAGACTTGATAGATAGACCAAGTATAGAAATAATGGATTGCCAATGCAGTAGCAAAATGAAGGCAATTTTTTTTGTATTCGAACAAATTCAAATTCTCCAAAACACACACACACACACAAGCACATCTATAGTTTAATAGCAATGAGCCACAACTAGCTCTTCAACCTTTCTGCGTGATTTGACCTATAATTTTTATCTGTGACAACGAAAATTTAAAAACTAAAACAACAAAGAAAAAAAAAGGCCCCATGGGCTTCTCTAAACAAAAGCCTAATCTGAATGATTGAACTAAATACATTTACAGCACAAACTCCGCATCATTTTATATTCAACGTGAAAACTGTAAAAATGGAAAGAAAAACCAGTGGGCAAAAGACATTGAGTAACAGGAATACATAAATTTACAGAAGAGAAGTAAGGAAATTAAACTATAAAGAGAAAATCAAAATGTATGACAAACATAACAAGGAATTAGACAAAGAGAAATTAGATGGCCGAAAGAAAAACCATAAGACATACCCTCCAGCGTTTGAGACGCTTCAGTGAAGCATGCTTTGTTCTTGCAATGTCAAATGGATTGGATGAAGACAGATCTTCGTCTTCTACATCCCCAGAATTGCTTCTACCAGCCTCCAAATCAAAAGGTCTTCTGCCATTTAAATTACTCATAGTTCCCAAATCTGTCGCAGGAGAGATGGCACCTTAGATCCCCTCCTCGCAAAACTCAATCACTATTTGCTCCTTCAGTTCTGTTGGATCCTAACCGACTTTGTTCCCACAAAAAAAAAAACAACTTTACAATCACTCATAACTGAGTATTTTCCTTAACTCTAAAAAACTACTAACACTTCAAATCTAGCAAATTTTCACCTACATTCAGACCGACTCGCCAATTTTTTCCGTTTTTTTCCCTCTCACAACTCAATGCCGACTAAAAAGCAAAGGCCGAATCTACGCATTTACCACCATCCCAGACTCACTCTCATAGATCATGAACACGCACTTTTTTTTCAAAAAAGTACTCCACCATCAAAATTCATACGGCGTTTACTTTCCCGCAGTTCCGCACTCACAATAACAAGAAACAAAAAAA
>QAOC01045884.1:0-16236 GCA_003255005.1 Begonia fuchsioides
ACGGCGACGACGACGACGATGAAGACGAGCCGACGGCAACGAAGTTGAAGACGAAGATGAGGCGACGAGCGAGAGGCGACGGCGAAGACGAGGCGACGACCGACGACGACGACGACGGACGACGAGGCGAGGCGAGGACGGCGAAGATATGGGCGACGACCACGGACGGCCCGACGAGGCGCGACGTCGAGCCTCGTGGAGCTCGCGAGCCTGCCGAGCCTGGCTCGGCTCGACAAAACCACGAGCCGGTCGAGCGAGCGTTTGCCGGCTCTGACTCTAGCCAATGCTTATGCAATTTTGATTTGAGATCATAAGATGATTGCATTTTATAGTCCTGTAAATAGGCGAAGCTACACAACCTCGAAAGCAATCTTTACAGCTGAGATAAGAATATTCATAGAGAAAAAAGACGCAGACCTGAAACTAAGAACATATATATCTTAGTTCACTTTATTATTTTTCCATACTTACAAGTGTTTCTTATAAGATATATCTTGCCCATTGTGTTTTTCCTATTACTAAATAAGTAATAATAAACAATATATTTCATTATTTCATATTCTATATTTCCCAATCAGCCAACCACTCTACAAGGAAGAATATATACTATTTGCATTCTGTTCTAGAATCTAGCCAACTTCAACAATAATTTATTGACTTCTGTAGACATCCATAGAATGTGTCTCAACGTAGTTAACTCAACTACAACTCGAAAAAAACAACACATACTTAGACCATCCTTTGCACAAAAATCCAAGCAACTACAACCATTAATAAACAGTTTTCTTCCAATTGCTGTCGGTAACATTTAACACTGATAATTAAGAAACTGAATCATGACACAGTAACATCATATAATATGATCACACAAAACTTCTTTGAAATTGAAAATATGCAAACCTCTAAATCGCACTTTCCAGTCCCTATCCACTTTCCATTTGACATACTCAGCAAAGGAATCTCCCAATTGTTCCATTTCTTTGAAGAAAGACCCTCTACTTCTTCTTTTGACAGCTTGTGACCCAAGTGGCTATTAAAGGCACTGCACCGCAAAGTAGGTGCTGTAAAAAATACCACCAAATTTTTTTGACAACATATTGAGGTAGCATCTTGTTACTCCAAATATAAATTGCTATAATTTCAAACATCAACTATTTGAAAAGGTTTACAACTAGATAATTTTATAGATATATTCTTATCATACTCTTTTATTGTACACATTGATGTGTCAACTCATGATTGGTATAATAAATGTAAAATAATTAATTATAGTCTAATACATTAATCACATTTTTAATGAACTAACTATTATTTGATACGTTACAATATAGGTTAAGAATGTAAAATAAAAAAGTAACTTCACACTTCAATAAAGACACTCCCTGATCTACTTAGCAGATAACATGGCAAGAATTTGTTTAGAAGATCAAATATTCAATGGAAAACTGATCTTACTGAAGAGAAGATGCGTAATAAATCAACATATGACAATCTTACTTATAAACCATATGACACTTAAAGAAACAAATCAAGCCATCTTTGTACCATTTATAAATACGTATGTGTTCCATTTAAGAGGACACAAACTAATCATTGGTAATCACTGCCAAGAAAAATTAAATATAGGTGAATCAATAGATACCTAACATAACAGAATCTTTGACATTTCTATTTGTACTCCATGTGTAACATCTTTTTTTTTTACATAAAATTTTTTATTTTAGAAAGGCGTTTGGCTTCAAATTATTTTCGTAAAACTTAGCGGAAGCGTTTGGATAGAATTGTGAAAAACTCATCATTTATTCAAGCCAAACATAACATCACACGAAAAGCAAACATATCATCATACATATAAAACATATTTACAAAACGTTTAGTAAACATATTTATAAACATTGTTCGAAACTAAACACCCCAAAATATATCAAAACATCTTTTGACATCCTCACGGGTCGGCACTTAACGATTCAAGTTTTCCGCACCAGATTTGCCTTCTCCACTGCGTGATTATCACATCAAACAGGGAGGGCTAAGTTTTTCACATTCATCTTCATCACATACATCACAAAGCATAATCTATGAGCTTAAAGCTCGATAAGAAATCTCATGAACTTACATGCCTAACATGCTCGTGCTTTCGTAAAAACATATAATTCATTTCGTTCTTTATCGTTCTCGTTTACTTGACCTCACTTTCCACCTCGTGATCGCCCTCACCACAAACTCTACTACGTAGCCGCCAGGCCCTCTCGACCCGGAAAACACAGGCCCTCTCGACCCGAAAAGCTAAGGCCCTCTCGACCCGACTTTCACCCGTGCGCCCTGATCAAAAGCTTTACCCCGTGTTCCACCTTACATTATCGGATACAACCTCGTGGCATCACCTAAGCCTCTCGATCAAGCTTACTACCTCTTAGCTTCATCTCATTGTTTCAATTTTACATACATTAATGCATCGAATGCCGAAGACGTCCCATACCATCCCGACATCCGGTTGGGTGACATTTTGAAAACATGCATGAAAAACATTTTCGTTCTTTTCTTAAAACATGATGCATGAGCATGATCATGAGCATACATATGCATGACATATGAAAAATAACTCAATCATATGAAAACGTACAATAAGCAAGCGTCACTCAATAACATAAATGACATTCATAGATTTTCTTAGCATAATTATACTCATAAAACAATTTACACATCAAACATCAAATATCAAACAATGTCAATCATGCCCCAATAAAGCCTAAATTGTTTGGGTCGGTATACGGTGCAATACACCCCAACAGAATCTTATCATTAATATACTTATAATCATTAATCAAATAGATTACTCATACTAACAATGCAACATTAACTTCATTCTTTATGATGTAGTCTCCTAAGGGGCCAAAGACAGGCAAAAGTTTACTTACTTGATCTCCTTAGCTTAGACTTAGTATTTCGAGTCTTTAAGGATCCAATGAACTTGATTATATACCTTAACATCATAAAATAAAATAATATAAGCAAAACACGTAATACGCTATTTTATTAGAAACTTTCGGCATTCATAACTTTTGCTACAAAATTCTGATCAAAACACTTAAGGTACCAATTTCATGCTTAAGATGTCTACTACATTTCTTCAGAAGATGTTGTGATCATATTCTCAATTAAAAGCTTTATAAATTCTACATCTTTAAAATCGGATATAACATGACCCTATTAGTTCATACTCTGTTTTTACCTGAACTTTCGATATACACAACTTTCGCTACACTAATTGGATCAGAATGCATAAGATACTAATCTAAACCTTAGAATGTTGGCTGCACTTCATTAGAAGAGATCATAACCAAATTGTAACTCAAAAACTTCGTAAAATTTACATTTCAGAAACTGGGTAACACGACTTATAAAGTGTATAGTCATAAACTACCTTCACAATTTCATGTATTCTTAATCATGTAACGTAAATTTCATCCAACTCATTACAGCACCAAAATGAACATCTTAAAGGTATTACTTGGTACCTTAGGGCTTGAGTCGTAGGTTTTTCCTTCTCTTGTACTTCTAGATCTTAAACACCACAATATTTTGCACAAAACACTAAAACCTCATACTTTTGTCACAGAGTCTACTTTTCTCACACGAATTTGGAGAGGATTTTAGAGAGGAGAGAGAGCTCAGAGAGAGATCTGAGGGTCGTGATGGCTAATAGCTGAAGACTCCAACAAATTTTATCTCTTTGGAAGATGAAGAGTCATGTAGTTCAAGCATGAGGTGCACCATCCAAGCTCACCACCTCTTCAAGCATGAGGTGTCACTTCTTTTCCAAATGGCACTTCCCTATTGGCCCATCTTTAATTAATCATGGATTAAATTCCTTAAAATTTTATTAAAAGTCAACATTTCAGCAATAAATTGTCAACCCTTAATCAAACGTGAGAGTTCAAGGTGTCTCCATTTTATTCAGGGTGTTAACCACCATTTAAGCCTTTCATAACTTTTGCTCAACAACTCGGATTTTCCTATTTCAAAAATTCATTTTTTCCTCATTGAGTCTAGTAACTTTGTAGAAGACTTAAACTTCAAATTTGGAGCCTATTATGTTCAATTATACGAAATACAGAACATTGCTAAAAAATCCATAATTCTATAGTTTGATTTTCTTTATTCAACTTCAAACAAGCATAATTTTCTCTCCAGAACTCCAATATAGTTGATGGAGACTCCATTCACGTGCGATGCTTTGCTCATATCACCAATCTAATTGTGAATGATGGGCTTAGAGAGCATCAAGCTTCTATTAGTCGAGTACGGAGGGCGGTGAAGTACGTTAAATCCTCACTCGCACGTTTAGTGAAGTTCAAAAGTTTCATTGACATGATGAAGATAACATTTAAGGGCAATGTAACATCTGATGTGCCTACTCGACAGAACTCGACATACCTTATGTTGGAAAGAGCTGAGAAGTATGCAGCTGCATTCGATAAACTTGCAGAATCTGACTCTCAGCTCTTAGCATATATGGGAGATGAAGGGCCTCTAACAGACGAAGATTGAGTGAATATTAGTCAATTTAACAAATTCTTGGAAATTTTCTATGAGTGTGGTTGCCGTATCGGGTTCCCTGTATGTGACCTCGAACATGTATGTTAGTGAGGTATGTCGAATGAAGCTTAATATTCAAATGCACGTTGACGGTCCTAATCCATTATTGAGAACAATGACTACTGGCATGATTGCGAAATTCGACAAGTATTGGGGGACGTTAAAAAAATGAATAAACTTATGTTGATTGCAGTTGTTTTGGATCCTCGGTCCAAAGTTAATATGTTAAAACTTTGTTTGACGATTCTGATGGGGAGGAGCGGGGGCGTGAATATTATGACGAAGTAGATATTCTTTTGACTAATCATCGAGTTCATCCAACGTTAGCGCACCACTACTGAAGGATCCTTTATTTTCTAGATTATACGTCGGGACATCTTTTACCGAACCTAGAATTAGTAGGTTGGAACTTGACGTCTACCTACACGATGCTGTTGAAGAATTTTTCTGATAATCTAGATATTTTGCTATGGTGGAAATTGAATTCCCATAAATTTTCAGTTTTGAGTATGATAGCGAAGGACGTGTTAATCGTTCCGATTTCTACAGTACTGTCGGAGTCAGCTTTTAGCTGTGGTGGTCGCGTTATTGACTCGTTCTGCACTTCTTTGTTACCGAAAACAGTGGAGGACCTTATATGCACTCAGAGTTGGATCCGTTCTGAATCTGAAACTCCATTATTGTTGGAGGTATTGGAAGATTACAAAACGATTGACGAAAATATATTTCAACTACACGTTATTTATTAACATTATTATTTATTAATGTTATATTAATAAGTATGTTTTATGTGTTTTGTTTTGTAGAAATTACGGAGAATGCAACCGGAGAGAGGTAGAGTCAATCTAATCAAATGGATGAATTATTAATATTTAATATTGTATGTTTTAGTCTTTATGAATTGTTGAGATTATGTTGAGATTATGAATTGTTTTCATATTTTGTATTGTTTTGGTCTTTGAATTATGTTTGATGGATTATTGATACTTTGATAGATTTGGATTATAGATTATTTTGGATTATAATTAATTATTATTGATAGATTTTTTTGGATTACGATTGGATTATAGATAGTTTGCTTTTAGTTGTTTTGGATTATCTATATGTTAATACTTCAGATTCTAGTTGTAATATTTACAATCCGATCTCTCTGTCTCTGGAAAATGGAAATGGATCTCTGGAAAATGGAATGCTCTCTGCCTCTGGAAAACGGCTCTCGGGAAAACTTCAGATCCGAAATCCGATCCAAAAACTTAGCCGAAATTCGGATCAGATCCGATTCAGATGGATTTATTGAGCCAATCTGATCGGATCCCCCTACTCCAATCTGACGTCCACCCCTAGAAGGGACTACCAGTCTTGAAGATGATCGACGAATGATAGATTAGGGTTAGAAATTTAGGTGTTAATCAGTCCGTTTTATAATTCAAATATTTCAAAATAATCGAGGTAATAACTAATATAATTAAAGTTTTAATATATTACTTGAAAAATACTGGTAATCACGGTGGGGTTGGTAATTAATTACTCCATTATTTCACCTATTTCCAATAAACTCAGAATTGACGATCACTTTAACCTTAAAATAAATGGGCTATGTAAGTTAGGCCTATATGGACAACTCTAGTGGAATAGCTAAAAATGTAATTGAAAAAAGTAATCAACGAATAATGGTCATGTTACTTCTTTTTAATTACATTCATATTATATTATACACATTATCTAACTAACCATGATTACTTTAGTAAAAGAGTTATTAATATATCAAAATGTAAATAATTATATACTATATTTATTTTATAAACTATAATTTGACAAGTGAATATACATAAGAATATAACATTAAAAATAACTCTAGAATTATACGTTAAATTCATTAAATTTTTGGTTGGGAAGAATAAGACCCCATTTAAGGGAGGTTGAGAGAGATGGTGAGGGACCACCGTAAGGTTGCACATTATGAGTAAGTAAAATCAGACAAAAATTATAAACTGGACTAGAACCATATGTTTCAATCTGACATTGGTTCTAATTTAAAAAAAAATTGTGATTTATGTGTCGATTTCAGTCTTTATGAGTAAAAAATTGTGAAACCAAAACCAAGTTCGTAGTTCAAAAAAATTCTACAATCGACTAAAACTTGAACAAAACTTTAATAAAATTTAATAAAAATTTTAAAATTGATTATAAATTCGTTCAATTACTTAAAATTTTATTTATTTAATATAAAATATACATTATTATTATATTTTAATTTTTTTAATATAAAATTAAATTAAATTAAAAATGAAAATGCACGTTAGTTTGAATCTGCTTCTCAAAATCTATGATGGAGATTAGATTTCGATATGATAATAAAACTGACTCGGATAGTCCTAGGCTCCTAGCTTACCTTCGCAGGCATAAAAGCAGGTGAGTTGACACGTCATTCAAGACAACTAAGTTCGGAGGTGGTTCATGGACCATGGTTGGGGTCTTCGCCCGGGAACGAAAAAACCAACAAATGTTTAAAATAAATTAAAAATAAATTCGTGGGTGTGATGAGTGGGGCCCACAATCAATACACGTGAAAGAGAGGCTCTGCCTGTATCGATACCACGTGCGCTCACGTACTTTATGGTTCTCTGGTTCTACTCTCTTTTTCATCTATTTATTTTAATTAAAAGATATAATCATTAATGGGTTGGCCAATTATTAAGGGTCATTAAAACTCAATTATGACACGTGATAAAATTGGACACAGATGGCTACTTAAGCTCATAATTTCTTTTGATTAACAATAAAACTGGGTAGTTAACCGCGCCAGAAAAGGTGACAGAGAGTTAAAACGGGGAGGAAAGGGAGAACCGAATGGGCTCCACCGCACACGAACGACAAGAGAGGACTAGAGTGTTGATATCAAGTTTTACAGTTTAAAGTCTGACAGTCACAATGTGGAATTGTTAATTCTAATGTAGGATAGTTCATTGTGAACGCAAGTAAAAGTACTCTCATCTCTAATCTATTAAATTATTGTAAATTAATCACTCACATGTAGTCGAATTTCAATTTTTGAAGTCGGTAACGAGCCCACGCGAAATTAAGGTTTCACGTGTGTTCCAATGGGTCTCACGTAGTGCTGGCAAACGAGCGAGCCAGCTTGCCAGCTCGCTCGTTTGGCTCGGCACTGTAGCGGCTCGAGCAAAAGCTCGATCCGAGCCCGAGAGTGCAGCTCGTTCGAGTTGGCTCGTAGGCTCGGAAATACCGAGCCAACCGATCCGGCTCGAAAGCCAGCTCGAGAGCTGGCTCGGTTGGCTCGGACCACTTGTAGTGCGGTCGACACTTAGTATACACGCGGTCGACACTTAATGCATATGTAAATTTGGATGGCCGACCGCAAAATAAGGTGTCGACCGCTATACGTTCCAGAACATTTTTAAGTGTCGACCGCTAATTAAATGTCGACCGCAATACGCATGATTGTTGTGAAAGTGTCGACCGCGTGGAAAAAAAAGTCGACCGGTAGTTATAAAAAGGTCGACCGTTTTTATAAAGAGGGGCGACCGTTATAATGTAACGGCTATAACTTCCATATGCAACGGTAACGTAAGGTCGACCGTTTTAAAACTGAAGGTCGACCGCATGTAGTTGTTATGCATAAATTCTATAAATTGTAGAGGTTAGCTGATAAATGTTTTACGCATCTAGTGCTTCTGTGGTTCGTAAGATTGACTTCTACCTTTGAAAGATATAAAAAAAATTGATACATTTAATGAAATCGTAACTTCAATGAAATTTAAATTTCACAAATATTGGCTTCAAGTACCTCCAATTTTTTCATTTGCTAGTATTATGCATCCGAAATATAAAATCAAGGGCACGAAGTTGATGCTCGATAAAATTTCGGAGAACCTAGGTTTCGCCCCCGTATGCAATCCTAACACATTGCATAGAGACCTTGTTATCTTGTTTGAGACTTACCAAATTAGATTTTCCAGGGCAAGAACTCATAGTTCATCCCTTTTTCATATGCGGTGTGTTTGCCATATTTTAAATTTGATTGTTAAAGATGGCATGCAATTTGTTTCTCCACATATTAATGCAATTGTTAAGTCTTGAAAAAGACTTAATTATGTCTATCAAAGTTATGAAAATTGTTAGACTTTGAGTAATTAATTGATGGATTTTATGCTGGAAGCTGTATTTGGTGCTGCAGCTCACGCTACAGCACAGAATCAGCGGGCAGCAAGAAAATTATGTAAATTTCGGTAATTCTGAGATTATTTTGATCTGCCCGATTGGTTACCTATTTTGCAGGGATTATGCTGGATAAAGATGGAAAGCAATGAAGAGAAAAGAGATAAGATCGGAGATATTTAATTGACGGATTTGAGAGAGAAGAAAATCTCCACAAATCAAATGATCCCGAATTTAGTTAAATCTCCACAAATCAAGGGATTCCGATTTCTGTTTTGGAAAGAGAAGATTGCTGCCACAATTTTAAAGAGAGGAGCACGAATTCAGAGAAGAGAAGAGACGCAGAGAGGAAGATAGACGATAGAGAGATGAAACGCAGCCACACCGGACAAATCGAAGCAGATAGCCGGAGCCGATTCAAGAACTTGCGGGACGCCACCGGGGTTTTGAAGAAAGCAACGGTGAATCTGTTTATTATCTTTTAAGCATGCTGCAATTATGTTTACCGAACATCTTTTAGTTTTTATTTTCAGCATGAACTAAATTTATCTTGGTTAGATTTTGGAAGTAACTTGTTTTATGAACTCTCGGTTTGTATTTATTTCGTAATTTGAATAATTCAACTAGGTTTTTATTCCTATCGTGTATAAGCTGGACGCCACAGTTATAACGTACTTAATGATTTCTAAAACGCCATTAAAAAAACATCTAGGAAGTAGCTGAATTTCTTGAGTTGTTAAATTAGTGTTTTTGCAATTTAACTAAACGTCTTTAATTTATTAAAACGTTAGCTCAAGGGGAAACTAATAAGATTGGTTCTGAAGGTCTTCAAATCTCAATGTCTTTGCCATAAGATTGGAAGGAGTTGAGAAAAGGAGCCAATCGGTAGGCGACGCCAGCTAGGGGTGGGCGAATCCGACCCAACCCGACGATCCGATCCGATCCGATCGGATCGGATCGGACAAGGTATTCGGTAAGCATTTTAAAAAAATAACCCGATTTTCGAGTTGTTATCGGATTCGTATCTTTTTAATCGTCCCTCTGATGACTCGATCTTCGTCCGATCGATTCCAACCCTAACCCTAACCTCGTCGTCCAGCGCCGACGAACGCGCTCAGTGCAGACCTCCGATTCTCCGAGCTTGAACGAACTCTGAACGCAGTAGCCATAAATTTCTTTTTTTGGACAAGATTAATTCTGGTAAAGTTTTCTTTTTGGGTTGTTTCCCTTGAATGAGATTGTTGAAACAAAAATCTTTAGAGTAGATTTGACTTTCTTTCCTTTTGCAGCACGATTTTGAATGATTTTCCTTCGATTTAAGGAAAGAATTACGGTTGTTGGATTTTATTGCACTAATGCGATTAAGGAAAGTTTTTTGGTCAATTTTATCGGATCTGATCTGATCCGATCCGATCGGATCTGTCGAATTCGGATCGGATTCGGATTCGGGTGTTTTGTATTTAAAACGCTTATCGGATCAGATCCGATAATCCGATAATATATCGGATTTACAGCAATCGGATCGGATTGACCCGATCCGATCCGATGCCCACCCCTAACGCCAGCCACCGATTTCATAGATATCTTTTCCGTCAAACGTGCTGTAGTCTGTGCTGTAGCACAGACATACAGCCGAGAGTGATTAAACAGGAGAAACCGAAATCTAACCTTCTTTATTGCTGAAATCTCGTTCGTTTATCAGATCTGCCTGTTTCTTTAAATTTGTTTATATTTTTCTTTTATTTTACTTTTAACAAAAAAATCATCAAAACTATCTTTATCAATTTTATATAACTATTTTACATCGCATATTCGGAAAATATTAGATTTCATTATCCTCGTGGGATCGATAATCTTTTATATTACTTGACTGTGCACTTGCGGTTTTTAACGACACATTCGCACCCAACAGCAATCAGGGGTGCAATTTCTTTTATTTCTTCGTCTAACGCCCGACAACAAGAGTATCGAGAATTTTGCAAAGCGGCAAACCTGAAACCTCGAAAACTAAAAACCGATGTTTCAACTCGATGGAACTCAACATATCTAATGTTAGAAAATGCTAAACCATATTGGAACGTCATTTGTGATTTTATTAGTCAAAAGACACAATGTCTTACTTTGGATATTTGTAGTTTTGATATGGCTAATCTATTTCTTGACTTTTTGCAACCATTTTTGGAAGCCACCAAAGAATGCTCGAGAATTTATTATCCGACTACGCATCTAGTGCTTCTGTGGTTCGTAAGATTGACTTCTACCTTTGAAAGATATAAAAAAATTGATCCATTTAATGAAATCGTAACTTCAATGAAATTTAAATTTCACAAATATTTGCTTCAAGTACCTCCAATTTTTTCATTTGCTAGTATTATGAATCCGAAATATAAAATCAAGGGCACAGAGCTGATGCTCGATAAAGTTTCGGAGAACCTAGGTTTCGCCCCCGTATGCAATTCTAACACATTGCATAGAGACCTTACTAACTTTTCTAATGTTACCAAATTTCCATTCTTTCAGTTAATCTTATTTGTCTGCATGAAATATATCTAAGTGTCGACCGCACATACAATGAGTGTCGACCGGACTACGTTTGGTGTCAACCGCAGGTATACGAAGGTGCCGACCGCGCATTATAAAGTACGTTGACGGTGTCGACTGGGAGTATACGGTGTCGACCGCAGCGCATTCCAAAGTGAAAAAGGTATCGACCGTATTATACAGGGTCGACCGCATCTCCGTCCAGAGAGTTTTATGGAGTCGACCGTCATTTAATGTGTCGACCGCAGAGCATTGCAGAGTGAAAAAGGTGTCGACCGTATTATACGGGGTCGACCGCATCTCCGTCCAGAGAGTTTTATGGAGTCGACCGCCATTTAATGTGTCGACCGCAGCGCATTCCAGAGTGAAAAAGGTGTCGACCGTATTATACGGGGTCGACCGCATCTCCGTCCAGAGAGTTTTATGGAGTCAACCGCTATTTAATGTGTCGACCGCATATCCATCGAGCGCGTTGTAGGGGTCGACCGAATGTAAAGGTGTCGACCGCAATTCGACCAGAGCTTCGACTTAAAACCCTAGCGGCGAGTGTTTTGTCTTAAGTTAACGAAAACATTTGTATTTCGCCGGCAGCCTCACCCACAGCTGCTCCACCTCCATCGGACAATTAAACAACTTTTTGTAACATATTTTACTTTTTAATGGCACAATGAATGCTTTCAGTATTTCTATTTCGATTCGTAAAAGACATGTTGCATGCTGTTGATTCTATGTTTCGAACTTTTGATGCTATTGTCTTCGAGTTTCTTTGAGATATTTATTCGATGTATTGTTTTCGTGTTTCTTTTGCGTAATGGAGGCGATACATACAAATGTTATCATGCAAATTTTTTTTTGGCTTGAAGAAAACAATATGCATAAATTGGTCATTACATAATATCGAATAAGTTATACAACTTCAATATACGAAATTTTTTTTTTCTTGTTTGGCTCGTTTGGCTCGGCTCGTTTGGCTCGGCTCGTTTAGGCTCGACAGGCTCGGATCGGCTCGCTCGTTTAGGCTCGAGGCTCGCGAGCCGACTCGAGCCAATTTTTTTTTAAAAAAGCTCGACAGAGCCGGCTCGAATAGGCTCGACAGACTCGAAAGACTCGGCTCGTTTGGCTCGTCAGGCTCGACGAGCTGGTCTTTCCTGGGCTCGAGCCGGCTCGATTGTCAGTTCTAGTCTCACGCAAAAAACAAGCAACAGTGGCAGGCCCCACCTTGCTTTTGTTACGTCGCAGGCCTATGATCCGTTACATGCCTCGTCCCGCCCCCACCTTTTTAAAAATATTAAACTTTTCGATAGTGTTTGTTGCCACGTGGCGTAGTGAAATAATTTTTTAAAAAATTAGAATAGGAAAGTAATTATTTTGTCACAAATTATAAGTGAATAGAAACTGATAGTTAGAAAATAAGCAGCAGTTCAGACCCATATATATATTTATACTGGTCTTAGTTTGACTTTGATATTTTGTATTAAATATTTATCTGATAGTAATAATTAACATGAATAAATTAAAATTTGAAAAAATATTAATGTTTATAAATTAAAAAAATCATTCAAAAAATATATAACGACATAATATATCAATTAATTATTCACATAAAATTTTACCAATGAAATTCAAATTTTATTAAAAAGTTATAATTAAAAAAATAGAAATAGAGGTGGCTAAGCTGAGTTGGCCATGTGGGAAGCACATATTTTTTGGTCACGTGATTACTCGCGGGATTCATGACACGTGGCGGACAACAAAGTGGTAGTTAATATGTATAATTAAATGCATAAAATGATCCCTAAGCTGATTTGCTTCTACCTTAAATCAGATTTAATTTTAATTAATAAAACAGTCGCTAAAATCCTTTAGTTAATTGTAAATGAAAGTGAATAATATTCGAAAAGAGTGGTTGCATGAACCATGGGGGGTAGGTTGCTCATCGGTTCTATGTTTTTGGACATGTCATCTGAGTGTGGGCCCTGGTGTGCAGCGGACACCAGGATCGCACACACTTGATCGGATTTGTCGCTTTTCACGTAACCGGAGATGTCGCGTGTACGGCGATCTGGAAATTGGCTCAGGCCAATTTATGATGGGGTTTGCGAAAGCGTAATGTGGTGGGAATGAGGGTGTTTGGTGGTGGGATTTCGGGAATGGCTCGGTAATTTACGGAGATGACTTTGTGGTGATAATGTGGACCAGAATCGACTTGTGGAGGGGTTTGAAGGCTCGGGGATGAAGATGGTGTAAGGAGATGGATGAAGGCAATTCAATACTTGAGCGATCAAAGTATTGAATTCGGTAGACCTTGAATGTCTTCTCGGATATGACGCACCGATGAATACTCGAGGGTTGATATTTGATAACGCTCGGCCGGATATGACTCACCGGAGGGGAGTTATTGAGAGGGAGCTTCGATCCTTTCGGGAAGAAGGTGTTATGCACAATTTTTACTAAAATTCTCTCTATTGAAAACGGAAATTGAATACAATACTGAAAGACATAAAATTGAACTAACTATCTAGGAAAAATGAAGCTTTCGGCCTTTAGATTGATCAAACGCTTCATGTTGACTTTGGAGAAGTCCATGTCCGTGATTCTTGGTCAGAGGATCGGTTGGTTCGAAAATAGACCGTGGTTGTCTTGTGGTTGACCGGTTGACCGAGAGGGTGCGTCGGTATGGGCGGAGCTCCGAACGAATGAAGGATTGACTCGAGCCAATCTGGATCCGGGGCTTCTAAAGTCTCTTCGGTGGTCAACAATAGGTAGCGCACGGTCTGGTTCTTTGATGGACCGGTGATGACTCGAGTTGGTGCGCGGGCACGTCTAGATGGGCCGAGCCGGCGGTCGGTCATGAATGATTTTCAAGGGATCCGAGAGTTTGTTGAGGAAATCCGTTGATTGAAGATCCTCTGAATATTCAATAGCTGCTCCAAGGATTTGGTGCATGAAAATCCCTTGATAATCGTAGGTGGTTCGGCGATCGCCATGCTCGTGCGTCCGATGGATGATCTACGGTCATCACGAAGATATGCTCGTGCCAAACTTGATCTTCTTCCTTATCTTAACCAAATAACCAAAATACTTAAAGATTAAGTAAGTTTGGCCGATAGAATTTGGCTAAGTCTTCAAATGGGCCGATAGTGGGCCGCGTCTCGTGAGAGGCTCGGCCATCGTGGGCTTCCAATGGTGCATTCAGCGTCCTTGGTCTTTAGACTTCTTGCTTTCTTCAATAAGTCTTCTAAATGCTGAAAATAAGCTAAGGTGGCCGGGCTCGGCGTTGGGTGGGCCGAGGAGTTGGACTCCGTGGAAGACCGCGCGATCCAAGGGGATTGGACCGTGCATTCTCTCACGCTGGCCACTTATTGGTGAGCCGAAGCCCTAGTGGTCTTCAGATAGGCCGACGACCGAAGTTGGGGTGGTCGTCGGGTCGGGGTCGTGGAGCGTCCGTCGGGCGCGGGGCGTGTCTCGGTCACAAGCCTCGGTTGCGTCGTGGGTCGGGCTGCCGGGTGCGCCGTGTCCGGGTGCGTCACGAGTCTCGGCTGTGTTGCGGGCCGGGCTGCTGGATGTGTCGTGTCCGGGTACAGTCGGACATGGCCCGGTGTGCGCATGTGCGCGCGTCGGGGCCGGGAATGGCCGAACACCAAGTAATGGAGTGCTTGGGCCGTTCCCGATCATGCTCGGAAGGTGTTTCCTAGACTAAGAGACCTACAAAACGAGCAACTAGGTTAGTAAAATCGGGTGGGCTCGTTGGGTTGGTCGGGGCTTGAACCATGATATGCTCGGGTTGCACATCAGGCCCTTCCTTCTTGTCCAAAATTAATTTAAAACTAATTTTGAATTAAGGATTAAAATAACATAAATAACATATTGGGATCGCCAAATCCCTATTGAAACCCGGGAAGCGTAATGCCGAATCGGATAAGATTTAACGGTGAGATCCATACATTCTGTCACTCTCCGTTACGACTCTAACGCTGTCAGTGCGCCGCAGCGCCGTTACCCCAACGCTGTTACAAGTATGGCTGGGCAAACCCGATCCGACCCGCGGTTAATTACCCGACCCGAGAAATACGGGTCGGGTCGGGTCGGGTAACGGGTAAAACATTTTAAAAAATATTTAAATTTGCGGGTTATAGTCGGGTTAAGGTAATTACCCAACCCGACTCGCAAGACCCGCCTTGACCCGAAATTACCCGCCCCCTTAGCTGCTCTTTTTATAAAAAATAACCTAAAACTTCTAGGTTATCCTGCCCCCATGAGACGAGAGTCTGAGACGAAGTCACGAAGGTCATCCATCCGGTGAAGAATCAACGCGAGCCGCGAGCTAAGAGCTATCTTCAATTCGTTTTGGAGTTTCCGATAATCCTAATCAAGCTTTCAAAGCCTTAAGGTTAGTCTTTTTTAGTGGATTTAGCCGCGAAAAGTGTTCTGTTGTGCATGTTTATCTGGTTTATTCAGTAAACTTCTAGGTGTAGTAATGGAGATAGCTCTAAAAGTGTTCATTTTTTTTCATTCTTAGGCTGTGCAAATGTTTTTAAGACTATCAATCATTGCAAAGACTCACTTATGCATGTGAGCGGTGAGGTTTGTCTTAGGCATTGGCCTGATGACTGGTTCATTCTATAATCTGATGAGTACTTGCTGCGAATCTTTGTTCGTATTTTTACAAGCTCTTAGTTCTTTTAAGTTAAGTGCAATTTAGCCTCCAAGCTTAGGGGTCGGGGAAAACAAAACCATTTTTTTTAATCAAAACAGCTTTATTTACTTTGAGTCATTAGCAAAATGGATAATCCCCTGGTAAAAGTTTACAAATGTCGGTCATTTTTCGCTCATAATGGTCACTTCGTTTCCTTAGTTGGTTTGACCGAGTCGAATTCACACAAAAACTCAATTTTGCTTTTGGTTTAATACTGTTTGGCA
>QAOC01045884.1:16472-47861 GCA_003255005.1 Begonia fuchsioides
ATTGTGAATATTTACACGATCACCGTAGATAACGCATCGTCAAATAACGTGGCTATTTCTTATTTGATGAGAATTTTGAAGCAATGGAAATGGGTGGTTTTGAATGGAGAATGCCTTCACGTAAGATGCTTTGCACACATTATTAACTTAATTGTTAATGACGGTCTGAAAGAGCATCAACCTGCCATTAAACGAGTTCAAAAGGCTGTTAAATATATTAAATCTTCACCTGGACGATTGCAACAGTTTAAAAGTTGCATAGAGTTGATGAAAATCACCTACACGGGTAATGTTACAAGTGACACTCCGACTCGGTGGAATTCGACTTTTCTGATGTTAGATCATGCAGAAAAATATGAAAAGGCATTTGAAAAACTTCGTGAGACTGATATTCAGTATTTCATGTCTTTTGGTGAAGAAGGGCCTCCGAGCGAAGATGATTGGGCAACAATTCGAGAATTTTGTAAGTTTTTAAAGGTTTTTTTTTATGCAACATTGACAGTTTTTGCCTCTCTTCATGTGACTTTGAATGTTTATATCAGTGAAGTGTGTAAGTTGAAGTTAATAATTGACGCCTATGCTATTGGTGATAATGACTTGTTGAAAACCATGGCTAAAAGCATGCAAGTGAAATTCAAAAAGTATTGGGGCGACTTTGATATGATGAATGCCCTCATGTTTGTTGCTCTTCTACTAGATCCAAGGTGCAAACAAATCATGCTGAGACATTGTATTTCACTACTATTAGATGACAACCGAGTTGATGAGTTTTCATTAAAGATTGAGACTGTCCTACACCGCCTATATTTGGAGTATAAAGGCGATAATGAAAGTGCAACAACATCTACCCAGACTTCAAGAAAGTCATCTGGTGCTACTAATATATTATTTTCTCCGCTTTACAAATCAGCACCTGATTCAGAGGATAGTAGTAGGATGTCGGAGATTGAGGAGTATTTAAACGAGAAAGTAGTAACGTACTCTGAGGATTTTGATGTTCTATCGTGGTGGAAGATGAATTCTGTTAGATATCCTATTTTGAGTGTAATAGCGAATGATGTGTTGATCACCCCTATTTCTACTGTCGCATCGGAGTCCGCGTTTAGTTGCGGTGGTCGAGTTGTTCACTCTTTTCGAACCTCCCTCTTACCAAAGACAGTAGAAGCTCTAATATGTATTCAGAGTTGGCTTCGTTCCAAATCTCCAAGTTCCTGGAATAGCGAGGGAGATGAACATTATAACACAATTGATGAAGGTACATTCTTTTTTTTTATCTCATAAGCTAACTCATTATTCTTATTACAATTTAAATATAACCTTTTTTATTTTCTATTATGTTTTTTTTTTCAGAAATTGCTGATAGTTTTGCAGATCTTGGTATTGACATTGACTCACCGACTGTGAACTTAGCTGAAGGCGACAACTTGCCGATGATTATTGAATAGATTTCAGTTTAAGTTATGTTGTCTTTGATTGTTTGATAGAATATAAAACATATAATGATGTGTTAGAATGATGACTTTGTGGTCGATTGATGAATAATTTCTTTATATTGATGTAATATATATGTATTATCGATTCATGGATTTTAGCATGCTGAATGATATTTTATATCTGGATGGATTTAATTTGATTTAATGTTGATGACCCGATAACCCGACCCGTATTGACCCGATAAGAATAGGGTCGGGTCGGGTTTGGGTAATGTATCAATCATAACCCGATAGGGTAATTTTTTTTTTTCTTATAGGGTTAGGGTCGGGTAAAGATTTTCTCAAACCCGACCCAACCCGACCCGCGCCCACCCGTAGTTACAAGGCAACGGAAGCAGAAAAAGAAAAAAAAGGTCTTAGCTTGAAAGAGAGTAGTGTATGGAGGAGGTTGAAGAAACCTCGCCGGAAACGAGCTCCGGCACCGACGTAGATAGGGACTGTTATTCTCCGGCTGTTTCTATTGGTTTCTGTGAAAGTGTGCTCGAATAATTTGAGTTTTGGAGGTTTGAGTTCTTCTGGTTTTTTAGGAATTTGATCGTCGAAGAAATCAGGATTTTCATGCATTGGAATTCTGAGACTCTTTGATTTGAGGTTGGAAATCTGACTCATTTGGTTACAGTAAGAGTTTCCGATTTCATTGGAATTATTGTCTTTCAGATCACAGGTGAGTTCTAGCTCGGTCATTGTTGAATTTCATTTATATCTCTTTCTATGTGATTAGTTTATCTGCAAAACTGGTTTGCTTTCCGCTTTGGTTTTTTAAAAGGTAATTTAGTTCAGTGTTAGACAATTAATTCCGATTATTTGTTTTGGATAAGTTTGAGAAATCTGAATTAGGTTAAGCAAAACTAATTTAGGTCATAAACTTGCAGATTTACTCATTTGATGACTGACCGTCGTCCAGGATTGAGAATTTCTTGAGAAACAAACGAGGTTGCTGAGTAGTGATTTCACCAGGAAGACGAGAAAATAAAATGCTTCCTCGAAGCTCTTAAGCTGCGGGTGTAAACTTTGCTGGAGCGTTCATGGTTTTGGCAAGAATTTGGATCTGAAAATCATTTGTCGGAATTCTTGTCCCGAGACAGAGAATTGTTGAGGAAAGTTTGGACAAACAAAATCCAGAAAATTCTGTAAATCGAAAGAGAAATTGTTGAGGAATTCTCTCACTCTATGCTCATTCATCTTCTCAACAAGATAAATTGCCATCCTCATCTCAAGGTACACTCATTTTCCTTATGCGAACCTGGCTGTGAAAGCAATTCACATTAACAAAATTGACTAATTCCACTAAATATACAATTTCAATGCAAGAAAAGTTTATCTTTTTGTTTATAATTTTGTTTGTATGGAAAAATAGCAAAAGGGTTCCTTAGAAAAATATGATCATGTGTTGAAAAAAATGATGGGGGAGCACGTGACACGTAGTGGAAAACGGAAATGATAGATCTGGGCCTTGAGATTAAAAGTAGGACAGGGGGGCTCTCGCAATCAATACCATCAGATTGGTTTCTGATGGGACCCTTTCTCTGTCAATCACATGATTTGACCCATCCATCATTCTCAACCTCTCTCCTCCAAATTCCTATCTCAGGCTTCATTGTTCAGATAGATACAAGAGTTGCTGAAATTCGGAAATACATGTTAATCAAGACTTAATTCTTTCTGAATTGAAGTACTGTCATAAGTTAGATCCGTCGTTGATTTGTTAATATTTTTTTTTTACTGTCATTTCTTTTTGAAGCCGATTACTGGAAAAGTCATATATGTTAGTCTAATGAACATGTTTAGTATTTCTCACGGAGCCTGGCTAGAGAACATTTTGTTGAAAAATAAGGTAGAGAATTTTATTATTTCCATGAATCGTAAACATGAGTTTATCTTAAAACTCATGATTTTCTACAACCATTAGAACGGGGAGGGAAGGCGTGTGCGAAGGAAGAAATCGACAACCTCGTCCCGCGTTCTGGTACCGGAAAACCAACATCAGTGAAGCGGCTTCTACCCGGTGGGATAGGAACATACAGTATAAGCCACGTGTCCAGTTTTAACCAAATAGTTTCCAACGGAGAAGGATCATTTTTCAGGGTGGCTTAATCTGGTAATGCTGAAAGAAATGAAGACAATTTGAATTGCAGTGCTTTTCGCAGAGATGCGTATACTTTGTGGGATGAGTCAGCTGGAAAGATGGGAAAAACAGGGAAAGAGCATGCTAGAGACAAGGCATGTTTAAGAGGTATAACATTAAAAATGAACATGCTTATGTTTTGATTGTGTTCTTAACTATGACAAATTATAAACCGTCCCAAAAGCTTGGGTGAAAGATAATTTTATCATTATATTATCTTTAAACATATTTCTTTTTATGTCGGTCATTTATTTGTCATTACATATAGTTTTTTTAATGAGATTTTTTTGCATTTGACGATGATCGAACTTGGAGTCTGTAGATGTGTTATCATGTCAAATTACCAACTGCCCCAAAACCTTGACTTTTTAAAAGAATGATAATTTAATCATTTATATTATCTCTGAACATAACTTTACAATTTTTCTGTAAAGGATGTTTCCACCTTTATGTAAACTATTTTATTTGATGACACAATCATTACTTACTTCAACTGGTTCAAAAGACTAATAGTTGATTTAAATTTTTACAGCCGAATCGCTACGAGGATTCAATTGGCCTCGATGGAGCGGCCATCTCAATCATCCCCCGATCAATCATCACAATAGTTTCAACTACCAATCTTCCTCTGGGTTAGTCATCATAATTTACTACTCTCTAGTTACTCTCTAGTTCAAACAGGGCGACCAGACAAAACAATCAAAGCTTTATTGAGATGATAAAGTCGGCCAGAGAAAGTTCCCTGGACAGAGAAATGGATGACGAGGATGAAGAATTTGTCATCAAGAAAGAGACCTCTCCCACCATTGCAGGTACTTCATCAATCCTTTAAAGTGAATAAATAATGGAACTTTCTTCATTTCATTCCTTTTTGTTTAAACAGGAGAGTTGAGAATCAAAGTTGACGGTAAGAGTCCCGATCAAAAGGTTAATACTCCACGATCAAAACATTCTGTGACAGAGCAGCGTAGGAGAAGCATAATAAACAACAGGCAAGTATTACTTTCAAATCATAATCTTCAAATTTGATAACATTTCTCCCATTATAGCTCAAGTCAAAAGTCGAAAGTTTTCACACAGATTTCAAGAGTTGAGAGAAATGATTCCTAGTAGCGATCAAAAGAGAGATAAGGCATCATTTTTACAAGAGGTGGATAAACATCTTCACCTCATTCTTCTTAGTACAGTAATACTAAAAGTAGTTTTGCATATTTTCATGGAACACGTTTTCAAATTTGATGTTTTCATAGGTGGTGGAGTATATTCAGTTTTTACATGAAAAAGTTCACAAGTATGAGAGCTCATGTCAAGGATGGAACCAAGAAGCAACCAGATTACTGCCATGGGTAAATTTCAATCAACTCAGATTCATTTTAATCACATAAACAATAAACAAAATATAAACAAGATCAGATTCATTTTGTCAGAATGGCAATCAGCGAACCGGCAACCAATCCCATGTCATCCCCGACTCTACTTATCCTCCAGTAGTTTTTGGTGACAGTTGAAGAAAGAGCATGTTTCTGGGGCATCACAAAACCCAGTGGATTCAGAAACAACCACTGTCCCTACCATTAAAGTATGTAGCTTTCTTCTTCTTCTTCTTCAGACAAAAAAATAAAACAATCCCCTTTTCCAACATGTTTAGTATTTGACGCATCGCATGTCATTGCAGGCTCAAATGCCATTGAATCGTGGCAGAGGAAATCCAACTGAGGCCGGTATTGACAGTAATTAACTGAAAGAACAAGACATGACTGTTGAGGCAGGTACAATCAGTATCTCAAGCGTGTATTCTCAAGGGTGAGTTTTGTTTTTTCAAACATAATTTCATAAATATTCTATTCTATTCCATCTGTTAATAACTGTCGTTTTTGGTGGTTAATAAGGTTACTAAATAGTCTCACGCGAGCACTTCAAAGTTCTGGGGTGGATTTATCAAAGGCAAACAAATGGTACAGCCAATGTCCATGACTCTATTCGTCAAGGTATTTATATACTTTGTTCTAATTATAATCTTTTTTTCGCCATTGGCTTAGCTAAGACTTTTACCTTTCCTTTTCTTTGCTAATCAGGACGTCGACAATCCACCGAGCAATCTTGAATCGACATGGGGAGGCTCCGAGAGAGCTCTAAAGAAGTTCAAGCCACACAGAACCCAACACCAACCTTTCATTTCTTTTTTCTTAGTTTTGCACAATTTTTTACTGTTTATGGTAAATTTATAGACTGTTTGTTCAATCCTTCCATCTGGTTTATACCTTGTTCATGTTTGAGGGAAGCTCTAAAAATTCCCCACAATAAGATGAATTGTTTAGTCTATATTTTCTTCTGCCATTGCAGAGGCTTTTTGTACTTTTAAACACACTGAAGTTTCCTTTTTCTTGTATGGCTTCCTTCAATGTAAAGTTAGTGTATTTCTGAGTATGTATTTGTGTTTAGTTCATATGCAACTTGGATCCGATTTCTTCAATTTTCTCTCCAATTTCTCCTCAATCTCGGCCTTTGAGGTTTGGTTCGCTCTCGATGTGATTTGGTTCGAGTTTTTGGACAATGAAGGTAGATGATTTGGCTCGAGTTTTTTTATATAAATTTATCATTAACGTTTTTTGTCTGGGGCTTATTTTAAGAAAATATGATAATATAATAAATATAATGTTAGCTTGACATCACTTGTAATGATTCATCGGCGGGCCTACCTTCATGTCACTAATTTCACATATTCTAATCAAAGTCAATCCAATTAAAAATAGCTCCTTCTTACGTGATTAATAATCCTCTTTCTATTTTTTACCAAATCGAAAAAACCCGAGAAGGAACGATCAATTTATATCACAAATTTTGTTTTATTAATCCCGAACAACGACTCTCTCGAATTGATTTATCACGTGTTCATTTTTTTCCTCGAGAATAGACTATTAACCAACTTCCCAATTGAAATTAGGAAATGGGATAGCTTGTTCTAATTATTATTATGATTAACATGAATAAAATAGTGTAATTGGAAGGGAAAAAACATGAACTACCAACCAAACGAAAATGTCGGTATAATATAAAAATAAAGATAATATTCTAAGCATTTGGTCAAGAATCCCAAATTTCACAGAGAGAATGCAGCTGGAATTGCCCTCCACCGACACAAAAATTGAAAAAACAATCAAGATGTGGCCAACAGCCTTTCCATGTCTCTGTCTGCTACCGTGTCTGTTTCATGATATTGACGCTTCGCCCCCTTCGGTAAAAAACTCAAATTTCCCACCCATTTGATGATTTCCTCACGAACATTCACAGAAAATGTAGTTTTTAGTTGTAAAAATTAAATCTTTACGAAAGATTTATCAGAATGAACACTGGGTTGGGTTAATTTTGCTATGAAATTTCATGGGTAGTTCTGATTATGGCCCTTTTTATCTCCTTTACCAGCCTTTGGTTTTCTCGGTGGCTTTACCAGTTCCCCCATTAAAACTTAAAGCCCGATAAGCTTGTGAGAAAAAGTCTCTCTCTCTCTCTCTCACTCTCTCTCTCTCTCTCTCTCTCGTTTGCAGATCTTGAGAGATTTGAGAGCTTCGAGCCAAAGACTGAGTAAAATCTGTGTTGGAAATGGAGTCTAGATGCTTTGTAGCAACTAGATCCATTGCCAAGCTTAGCGTTTTGAGCGTCTTGCTACTATTTCTACTCTCTTGCTTCAGTTTCACTTCAACAGGTAACTGACTAGATTCTTTCTTTCTGGAGAATTATTTCCATATTTTGCATTTTGCTATTGTATATATAAGTCTGGGGTTTTTGTTGATTTCTAAGAATTCGTCTAATCTTTCAAGATTTTAACGAATTTCTTTTGACCTATAATCTGCGAAAGGGAATCGACATAAAAAATCAACATCAAAATGATGTTTTTTCTTAAACATACAAAGTCTAAGTTGGGATTATGTTTCTTGATTTGTGATGCGACTGAGAAATTTGAATCTAGTAAATGATAAAATTGAGATTAATGTGCTCAAAATTCTATTGCAGAGGCCTATGATGCTCTTGATCCAACTGGAAATATCACAATCAAATGGGATATTATGAGCTGGACTCCAGATGGTTATGTCGTAAGTATTTTCTTATCTTTGGGAAAAAATAGCTGAATATGTGCTTGATTCACTGTTTGTGTCCGCTGGCTTATCGGTTTTAGGCCAGAATCGTTGCAAAAAAAAAAAAACAACTCGAATGATCAATCCAAATGCGTTTTCAAAACTGGTTTCGCAGAAAACAGTTTTAAGAATCAGATTGTTGTTCAAAAACCATTGAAAATTGAATCCTGCAGTCTTTATTTTTTAATGAAACCTTGTTAACCTTATGTAATGGTCGATAGCTTGGAATTCAAAAATAGTTTTCATTCTTCATCCTTCTTGTAAATTATCTGATACAAATACTACTTCGATCTACAGGCTGTCGTCACGATGTTCAATTTCCAACAATATCGGCATATTCAAGCCCCGGGATGGAGTTTAGGTTGGACATGGGCGAAGAAGGAAGTAATTTGGAGCATGGTGGGAGCACAAACAACCGAGCAAGGAGATTGCTCAAAATTCAAAGGCAATGTTCCACATTGCTGTAAAAAGGATCCAATGGTTGTCGATTTACTTCCCGGGACACCGTACAACCAGCAGATTGCGAATTGTTGCAAAGGCGGGGTCATAAACCCGTGGGTCCAAGACCCGTCCAATGCTGCCAGCTCGTTCCAGGTCAGTGTTGGCTTGGCTGGGACAACTAACAAAACGGTTAAAGTGCCGAAAAACTTCACACTCAAAGCTCCTGGCCCCGGCTATACTTGTGGGCCTGCAAAGATCGTGAAACCGACTAAATTTGTAACCTCGGATACGAGAAGAACGACACAAGCGCTGAGTAAGTGATTTTCACAATGCATTTTTGGGTGTCAAACTACTGATTTTCGTTGCTTATTTGATCATTTATATTGTTCTTATTATAGTTGTTAAAAAAGGTTTTAAAAAACAAACGATATCTTGCTTCTAGTTTTTGCTGTGAATGAATATGATTAGCAATTTTACATTTTACTCGAAGTAATCTGTCTTGCTGTGAGGCAGTGACATGGAACGTTACTTGCACGTATTCGCAATTTCTTGCTCAAAAGACGCCGACTTGTTGTGTTTCTCTCTCATCCTTCTACAACGACACTATCGTAAACTGCCCAACCTGCACGTGCGGCTGTCAGAACAACATAACAAATCCAGGGAGTTGTGTCGAGTTAGTGATTCAAAACATATGTTATTATCTATGCACCGTTTCATTTTATTGCACTCTTATTTTGATCTTCTAATCAATTTCTTACTTGATTTTTGTTTAACAGCCCGGATTCTCCATACTTAGCCTCGGTCGTATCAAGTCAAAAATCGAGTAATACTCTCGTTCAGTGTACGAGCCATATGTGTCCGATTAGAGTCCACTGGCACGTGAAGCTCAATTACAAGGAGTATTGGAGGGTGAAGATCACAATCACGAATTTCAATTACCGAATGAATTATACATTGTGGAATCTTGTCGTTCAACACCCGAATTTCGATAATCTAACTCAGTTGTTCAGCTTTAATTACAAGTCGCTAACTCCCTACGAAGGCTTGAGTAAGAAAAACCTCTCTTATCATCATTCTCTGATTGCACGAAGAACGGCATCAAATTTTGTGTTTATTGAACTCGTTTTTTTATTGCAGACGATACTGCTATGTTATGGGGCGTCAAGTTTTACAATGATTTGTTGATGGAGGCGGGCCCTCTCGGAAACGCACAATCCGAACTACTGTTCCGAAAAGACAAAAATACCTTTACTTTTGATAAGGGTTGGGCTTTCCCGAGAAGAATTTATTTCAACGGTGATAACTGCGTCATGCCACCTCCGGACTCGTATCCGTGGCTGCCAAATACGAGTACCCGGCAAGACATTTCGATAGTTCATTATTTCGTTATAATGGCAGCTTTGATATTCCTATCAGCGTACGCCTAAGAGAGATTTGTGGAAGAAAACAGAGAAAAAAAGGTTTGTATCGTATTTAACATTTCCACTGCCATATAATTCGCCCGAAAAAATTGTGTTCATGGCTCCCTTTTACTATAAGTTTCTGGTTTGGATTTAGTTGTTGAATGCTCAGATGATTTATTGCATACATGTATCTTTTTTTCTTCAATTTCGACAGCATTATTGATTTTGTTGTAATAAGTTATATATTGTTCTTGTCAAAAATTAGAGATTNTTTTTAAACACCGGCGGAAGAATCTTTTGTATGCTCCGAGCATTGATTGTGGGAATCTCGAGCCGTGCTTGGAATCTGCAAAACGAAGAAGTGATCCGATTTGAGGAATCCAGTATTTATAAAGTGAGGGCGTCAAACATGTGCACCAACCTGTTGTTAGAAAACACACCAAATTGATTTACAAGTTTGATCTTCTGGCTACTTTTCTGCGTCTTGAAGCAAGAGTTTTTATCCATTAATGAGCTTCATCCTTCAGATTGCACTCAGACTTCTAAACCATCATAGGTCTGTTTCGTAAAATTTAAAATTACGAGTTATTAATCTAAACAAATTAAAATTCAATTATTTATTCACAAATTTTAAATTTGACCAATTAACCGAATCGACTGATAGGTCATTTCGTATAAAATTAAATTTAAATTCAAACTAATCGTATAATCAATCTAAACCGAATTCAACTTAAGATTTTGAATCAATCTAACCCTGATAGTTAATTTGTTAGATTGTTCTGATTCGATTGTCATCCTAATTACAAGCAGAAATTCTATCAATTTTAAGTCATTAAGTACAAAAGTAGGGTAGAGAGAGATTGGAAGAAAAAATGAGAGAGAGAGAGAGAGAAAGGACCGTAGAAAAAAGATGAAACCAAATCGACGTGTTTCACCTTGACATAAGCATAAACAATTTGAAGTTTCTGCCTCCCCAAACATTCTCATATACCTCGGACTCCATTTTAACACTTTAGACAATATTCTTAAATTATGATTCCCTGTATTTATTCGCCTCGGCTCTGTCGTCGAAACCCGGATTCCTATTCTGAAAACCATGTCACAAAAGACGATAAAAATGGCTATTCGTATGTTATGATAAACATGAAATGCCTTTTAGTCCCCGAATCACTAGAATTATAGTGGACAACCTAAGATCCTTTAATGATGCAAATTTATAAATGGGATCGCCTCTAAATGAAAAACAAAATAAATGGACTATGTTAGACCTTGAAAAGACTTAATATTTCACAGAATTTTATTAATAAATTACTTGTGATCAGATAATGTTTTATTCAAAAATAGAATTTTTAGGCAAACATCGCATAAATGCCACAGCATCTAAAAACGAAGATTTTACGTGATTTTTAACGATATTTCTAGATTTTGTATTTTCACAGTATTTTGTTCAGATGCAGTTGCCAAGTTTAAAGATCGATTGCAACGCAAGAAAGAAGCTGGAAGATCACAGAATTAAAGAGAAAATCTCAGCCGAAATAACCAATTTTCAAAGATGGAAACAAGAATCTTTGAGAGTTGGAATCTTTCTAAATCTCAATCCAGCTGACAAATCTCAACAAACTTCCAATTATCTCGAGGCTGAGGCTTCTATAACTATCAATCAGAGTGCAACGAAGACGGTGTGCCAGAATTAGAGAACAAGCTTGCGATCGAGTCCAGACGTAAATCCGAGGAGGAGGTCGGTGACGGTGATCACGGCGGCGAGGGAATGGAGTTGTGAACAACGGTTTCCGACGACGAGGACCAAAATTCTCTCACTTTGCTTTTTGTTTCACTTTCATTGATTTTACAAGTCTTGACAGCATAAGTCTATGAGTTGTTTAGTTTTAATTAAAGTTTGTATTTTTCGTATGTTGATTTGCTTAAGTCAATCATAGTTAATCATTTAGAATTTATTTTAACAAGTGCTTAAATATCTTAGCTTGCTTTGATATCATCTAGGACGTCACAGTAATTACCGTTACGTGATTGTTAAGACGTGTGTTAAAATCATTAGGTGGTTAAACCGAGTGACACAGTTTAGCTAGGAGTGTTTTCGTAATATTCATTACAACCTAGTGCGGTCAAAAAGAACAAGTTTCAAACTCATTCTGGAGTAGCATTTCACGGCTTAATTGTTTAAGTCGTGAGTGTGAAATATATCAACACAGAGGCAACACCAGCCCCGGTTCTTTAGAGTTCCGACCGAACCTACTCGATGTTGTGGAGGCTGCTGCAGCATTCGTAAAGAGCAGTTCAAGTAAACTCGATTTATGGAAAATCCTTTCTGAGATTAATTATAATTCTCGATTCGACCACCAACTTTACTTTTTTTGCACTTTATTTTCTGCAATTTACTTTCTGCATATTAGATTAGATAAAAACTCAATCAAAATGAAAAAAAAAAACTTATTCTTTATTCTTTAATTCTTTTTGTCAATATTTAAAACTAAGATTTTCAGTTTATTTCTTTTACTATGCAATTTATTCTCTGAATTGAAAGTTGACTTGTCCTTGTGTGATTTATATTTTTATTACTACAGTTGCGACACGTGCACTTGCGTTAATTCGCGATTACGTTTTACACGCAACAAACTACACCTCGATTGATAGAACCGTAGTTATCAAAAAAGAAATTGACTCGAACTAAAACTCTTTGGTGGAACTAAAGTTATCAAATAAGAGTTTAACTCGTATGAAACCGGTCAGACATAATTAAAATTATCAAAGATTTAAATTCTACATTAGAACTCGAGAGGAAATAAGTGTAAAGTCCAGTTATTATAACTAGTAGTCATTACATATTATAATGTAAATAGCAATTCATGTCATGAATTATAAGAGTAATTGTAATGAATCCTTCAAACAATAAAGTAGTCAATGAACACTTTAAATTTTACTATAATTATAATAACATTTATTTATTTATTTTTGTTAATTTGAACGATTTTCATCTATTTAATTAACACATTTAATTAATAAATAATAATCAAAATTGAAAAAATTATAAATTTGTGAAAAATTCATATTTCATGAGTTTAAATAAAAAGATAAAATTAATTAAATGGATGAAAATAGTTAAAAAAATTAACCGACCTCGTCAAATTAAAAAAAAATTGTGTGACGAAGAGTATGTTGAAATTATGATATATTTTAAAATATTTATTGATAGTTTTTTAAATTTAAAATATCTACCGGAATAATATAATAATTTAATAATTTTTTTAAGTGTAAATTACTGTTTCATTTTAGAAAAAATAAAAAATTAATTCTGTAAATGATAGGTCGGAAACAGACAAGACAAGGTTGCGCGGGAGTTGGTGCACGCCCGAGAGAATTGGGTGGCGCGCAGAAATAGTCGGGGCCAGAAGCAGCAAACAGCGGCGGCGGCAACGACGGGGCCCCCGTCTGGCACCGGCGTTATTTCCTGAACTGAACCTGATCATCTTCCATTTTCACTCGTCAAATCAAATCAGTTCTGACACTCACCCATGGACCATTACGTCGTCATCGACCCACTAACTCGGTCGCCTGGACCAGATATGAACGAGCAGTTTTAAAATGAGGGGGGCAGCTCCGGGGCCGGCCATCGTCGTCGTCATCAACAAAGACGACTGAAGTTCCTGTTCTGTAAACCCTGGTTCGAAATAACTACAGTTTCCCCATAGGTGCCATAATCGTTCAACGTTGGCAGTTGGCGTTACACTTTGGGTTTCATTCAGTCCCCTCCATAATTCAGAGAAAAAAAAGAGAGCTAGGAGCAACAAATTACGGTAGAAAAAGGCTTGGATTGTCTCGATCATTCCATTGATTTTGATTCCAGTATGCATGATCCACAGCGTTGAAAAGATCAAACAGACTTTGATCGCCGCCGCCTTGCCAATCCACCGCTCCAAATCCGCCGCCGCCTTGGGCCGTCGTGTCGAGTAATTCCGATGAGATCTCGTTCGGAGGAGCTTGATATTGGGCCGGAAACGATCCCAACTCCGGGATGTCTCCGAAGTCAAGCCCCATTGCTTCGTTTGTCATCGTTGTGAAGTTCCCGATATAGGAGAAAACTCCGCCGTCCGGCGTCTTGTTCTCGGCGGCGACGGTAGTTGCGGTGAGGCTTGAGCTCTCGCTGCTAGAATGAGAATTATCTTTCGTCAGCGTCTCTGTTTCCGGCGAAACCTTCTGTTTGGACCGTTTGTTTTTCCGACAACCGCCGCCGACCGGAACATTTCGGAGAACGCCGCCGTTTGTCCAGTATCGGCGGCAGTTCTTGCAAAAATGACGAGGCTGAGAGAGATTGTAGTTGTTGTAGTAGCAGAACTTTGTCTTTATGGACTCACATCTAGGGCACTTTAATTGGTGGTGGTTTGGATGGTGGCCACCATGGTGGTGCTGTCTCAGCCGCCTATCTCCGCTGCCGAATAAACTGCCTCCGCCGCCGCCTCCGGCCGGGTGTTTGTCTTGCATTTTCCGGGTGAATTCCGGCGAAACGATCAGCTATTTTCGAACTGTGGAGTACAAAATCTCCAACCCACTGCGTTGTCCGCCGTGAAACGCCGCTCTATAATTGCCGGCGCTGACTCCGACGAGAATCTTGGGTGTGAACTCCGACGAGGGTTCAGTTTTAGCTTCCAAACACTGAGAAATATCCTTGTGCACAAAGCCCCATCTAAACTCTAGTATCTCCTATCTTATATGATTTACGATATTATAGTACCCTTCTCGTAGATAGGATCTATCAACCTACAAATGTTAGATAGTATTTAAAATCAAATTAATTTAGTTCAAATCTAATTTTATAATTTCTAATTCGTCATATGAATAGATAGAGTTAATTAATCAAAATTTTATGAATAAATAATTAAATTTAATTAGTTTAGGTCGATAACTTGTGAGTTTGAATTTTACGAAACTTAAAATAAACTTAAAATGAAAACAACTTGAAATTTTGGATCAGATTTGGATCAGATCAAATATACGATCAAATCAAATTTGAATAAAATTTTATAAAACCAGACTCGTCAGATCTTATACATTTTCTATCAAAACCTGACCGAACTCACGAGTCTCACCGCTAACTATAAGTCTCTTTAGGCACCCAAGTACATATGAAAATAAACTTTCAATGAAATATGATTATTGACATCTATTCTATGCTTGTAAGTTATTAAAATGCAACTACATTGTATTATTATTATTACTATTATCAAAATTGTAGTTTGAACTTACTTCAATAGTATTTATTTGAGAAACCTATCATGATAACCTAGCGTAAGCGTCAAGGCGATATTAGTTAAGTTGAGCAACTCGAGTTATTTGGTAGAGTCGGTCGCTAAGGTCAAATGCGTGCATTTGGTTTAAAATTAAACAATTTTCCAACAAATAACAAGAGATTACAAACGATATTCGTGTAATTGCCTGAGAGAAGTTTAGTTAACTAAAACGTATTACATACACCTGTGTATCATCCATATTATTATTCGAACGCGGACTCGGTCGACATTTTATTGGTTCGAAACGACGATAGTTCTATTCCATTGATTAAGAACTTTGAGATTTCAAAATGACTTAAGATTATTATATTTATTTATTTTATTCAATAAAAGCTTAATTGTAGAAGAGTATTGCTATCGTTATTAATTAATTAGGCATTGAATTAAATGGAAATTGAGTAAAAAAGTCGTCCACATTAATTTTAAAAGATACCCATCTCCATAGTTGTATGGGAAACAAGTCCACATGGATATGGGTGGCTGGTGGGGGCTCTAAAATTAGGTCATTTGTTATTTGTCTTTGTCTTTGTACCTCCTATTTTTGTTTCATCGTCTCTCGAATCTTAAGATATTTTACGTAATCTTAAGATATTTGTTTATCGCTAAATCGAGTGGCTAGACATACGAGTTATTTAATAGATGTCTAATCATTATACGAAATTAGATAAGATGTGACATAGCCAACATAATGTGTCTACCGTGATTGGTTTGTCTTTTCACGATTTGGGTTGTCAACTATGCATTTGTTTGTCTTTGACTCGTTTCAAGATTGAGACAATTATACTATTCAATAAAATGATTTTATTTTCTCTCATGGCTTTTCTCTCAAGAATCTCAAACGAAGGGCGGGAGTGGGCTAAACCAGACAAGAACCGTATATCAATTTTGTGTGCTCATGTTTTGGTATCGTTCTCAATTCCCAAGAACCCACAATTCATGGTCTTACTTTCGATTTTTGGGGTCAAAGAATCGTGGAACCAAAACTGTGTCAAAAAATGACCTAAAATCATATAAAATTCGATCCAGACCTAAAAAAAACAACTGTAAACTCAGCCAAGTTATTGAAAATCGACCCAATAAAATTAAAAATTTCTTTTAGTTTATTTTTCATTTGAACTCCAACTAGTTAAAAACGCATTTCACAGTTCTAGTTTGGTATTGTCTTCGAATCCATATTCTAATTCTAGTTCTGGTTCTAAATAATTAGAATTGTGGGCACCAATTTGATTCCGATTTCATTCAGGGTTTTGGAGTGAAATTGTATCGAGCTCGAGCGAGACCACCTGGAGAAATAATGGTTGAATTTGGGGAAGAGTGTTCTTGAAGAGAGAGAGATCTTTCACTATCTCTCTAGATTGATAAAAGAGGTGTTTCTCTTCCAAAACCGTCCTACAACTTTGTTAGTGCCCTAATACTTGCCCTTTAACGGAGGGGTGTCACTTTCTCTCTCTACCCACCAACTTTAATGGGCTGACTTCCACCAGGCCCAGTCGGTTGGAGTGTTGACACTCCTCTCATTGTGGGCCCCTTTCACCCACTCATGGCCCACCTAACATGTGGTCCTGGCCCCACCAAACCATTCCTCTTTATTTATTTTTCCAAAAAAGTATTTTTTAATAAACAACTAGATAATGTATAGCATGTTTTAAGTAGGGCTGAGACCCGCGGGTACGGATCGGTTTTTGCCCTAGAAAATAACCGACCCGGTGGGTACGGTTATCTATTTAAAAAACCGTCGGTTAATCAGTCATTGACTAAAACCGATCCATAACCGACCCATTTATCGGGTCGGTTATAGGTCGGTTTCGGTTAATAACCGTTGTCAAAACAGCGGTTTTAGACCGATTTCTCTGCCGATTTTCTTCCAGTTTTAGACCGATTTTTCGGCGAGTTTCATGCCGATTTTCTACATAATGCATATTCTTCCTCAAACTACAAAGTTTGTTAACATATATCATCTAAATAGTAAATATACAGCAAATTAGCAAATAAAATTAATTAAGCATAAGAAAGTTGATGAAAGACAAACCCGTCGCAAATGAAGATTCGACAGAGGGGAATCGGCGACTGCGAGGCGAGGGCTGGGAGCGGCTGCGAGGCGAGGGCGAGGGCTGCGAGTGCGAGGAGAATCGGGGACTGCGAGGCAAGGGCTGGGAGCGACTGCAAGGCGAGGGCGAGGGCTGCGAGGCGAATCGGCGACTAGGAGGCGAGGGCTGGGAGCGGCTGCGAGGCGAGGGCGAGGGCTGCGAGTGCGAGGCGAATCGGCGACTGCGAGGCAAGGGCTGGGAGCGACTGCAAGGCGAGGGCGAGGGCTGCGAGGCGAATCGGCGACTAGGAGGCGAGGGCTGGGAGCGGCTGCGAGGCGAGGGCTGGGGCTGCGAGTGCGAGGAGAATCGGCGATTGCGAGGCTAGGGCTGGGAGCGGCTGCGAGGAGAGGGAGAGGGCGATGGCCGAAATAGTAAATATGATTAGACTATTGATTTTTAGGTTGAATTCGGTTCGGTTCGGTTTATCCAACATAAAACCGAAACATAAATCGTTTTTCTTCAGAAATTCGGGTCGGGTAGTGGTTCGGTTTTTTAACCATAAAAAACCGACTGAAACCGACCCATTTGATCGGTTCGGGTCGGTTTTTTGATTTTATCCAACCCATTTGCCACCCCTAGTTTTAAGACTAAGATAGAAAGTTGATGGTGCATTTTTTCTAATTCAAGAAATAGAGGACCTAACCTTATTCTCTCTCTCTTAAAAACGATTCGCACTAGTGCAGAAGTTATGATTATGACCGGTCATGGTCGGTAAATTATCGTTTTCGGACGAAAATAATGCTTGAAAGCTTACTTTTGGTGCAACAACAAAACTTAATGTAGGCTTTACTTTACTGCTGTTTTAGTAGTGGTAGGCATTGCTTGGATATTCAACATTCAAAACCGCAGTGACCTTGTTTAAGACAGCAAGGAGCCTCCGTAGCATAGTGGTAGTGCGTTCGCTTCCTCTCCGGGGGCTTGGCAATTTTGTTCCAATTGTTTTTCTTAAATTTGGCCGCCATTATAGAGGATTGACCTTTGACCTTGCTTCTATTTTGGGTCCTTTGCTTCTTGTTCCACTAAGAAAGAGACAGCTAAAAAAATATGCACGGAATTAATTTTGTTAGTTTAAAAATGATAGTGTTGATATCAAATTCTATGGTTTAAAATTTGAGAGTCACAGTGGAGTTTGTTATTTTAGCTCATTGACGCAAACTCTTATTTCTGGTCTACTATTCACCGTGACTTAACTTTCACATGTTATCAGATCAGGGTGTGAGGGCTTCGGGCGAGTGATTTAGCTTTTGATATCGAGAGATCGAGTAAAGAGAAACCGTGAGCCTTTTTTTTCAGGCGCTAGAGCTTTTACTGGCGACGGAGAATATCGGAGCCCCGGCTAATCAAACGGTTGAGGAAAAATCACGGTAACTTAGTCGGCAATTGCTTCCATTTCTTCCACCGACTGAAGAATCCGATGCGGTTAGGATAGAAAGTTTTTTCGGGGGGTTCTGAGGGCGTAGAATCTCAAATTTCGAAGCTCAGAGAAGCAATAATCCTCCTCCGCGATCTAAACCAGTTTTCGAATTCTGGAATTCGGAGTTGTAAAATCAGAATGGTACTTGCATCTGAAAACCAAATTTATTTAATTTCATACTACTTTTTTAGTTTAAAATCAAACTTCTATCAACGCCTATTTTGTATTATGTCTCCGGACGAAATCTGTTGATGATAATTTGCATGGATTCTACTCTGCGATGGCTGAATCTTCAGTGTCGATGTTATGAAGAGTAATGTTACTTTATATCTGCATTATTTTCTAAACACAGCTTCATTTCTAGCGCTGGACACTTGTCAGCCCAGCTTTTCTCTCGAAGCTCCCTGAAATAAAAATTATTACGAACTAATTATTAATTAAAATAATAAAAATATATTATATAAAAATTATCATAATCGTTTTTAATTTTAATTTTTTCTAAAATCATTTCATAACTTCAAATAAAAATAATAAACAAGTTTATCGTAATTTTTTTTTGAATTTTTCGATAGACTACGTATTTTTAATAAATTATTTTGTTATTTTAAATAAATAAATTATAAAAAATCATTTTTAAATAATTCAAATAATATTTGATTAATAAAAATATTTTTTTTATTAATTTAATAATAATACTACGTGCTGAATCGAGTAGAGGTGGCAAACGAGCGAGCCGGCTCGCTGGCTCAGATCGCTAGAAAAGCCGAGCCAGCCTCGAGCCCAGTAGGCGAGCCCGGGGCTCGAGGAAGCGAGCCAGGCTCGCGAGCTCGCGAGCTCGCAGCACCGACGAGGCGACGAACGTCGGCATCTCGTCCTCGACTTTGCTGATTCCGTTCGTCGGTCGATCAATCGAAGACCAAAGGGTTCGCTGGTGTCCTTTGCTGTTCGGGAGAGGGACGACGACGCTCGGGAGTCGACGAATCGCCAGGAACGATCAAAGTTTTGAATCTCACCATCGCGGCTCGCCCGTTGTTTTCGTCGCCGCCGCCGCCCGCTGTTATCGTCGGTCGCCTTTGTTATCGATGCCACCACCCACCGGTCCCACCCCATCGAAGATTGGAGTCGAGATCGCGAAATCAGTCCCCGACGGCCCGACCCCTCATCTCTCTCCACGTGGCATCAGGCAACGTTGTGCCCCCCAGAGCAGTCACAAAAACCGTGTCTAGTCCGGTGGCTACTCCTCTCAGAGCAGTCCCAGCAAACAAAGATAATCTCTCACATGGTTCGGCAAAACCCGCATCAGTTTCAGATATTTCAGCTCCTATAAGTGACAATACTCTTGAAAGTAGCAACCTTCACGAGGAAGGTATAATTTTGACATCATACCTTTGATCTCAGCCTTAGAAAATTTTCAAGTGTGGCCCAAAAGTTTTGTTCTTTATTACATTTATTTCCAAAATGATCGATTTGACGGTGTCGAGGTAGTTTTTGGTTTAGTCAATAATCCAATATGTTTTTTTGTTTCATATTTTTAACTGTTGGCACTCTCAATTTGGTCTTATAAAGCATGGTGGTATCCAAGTCAGAAGTAACAAGGTAATAAAAAAAGTGTTTTATTCATTCAGAATTTGCACACTTGTTAGATTAGTACGCACCTATCCCGAAAGGAAACGGGATAAAAGAAAGAACGAGGAGCACTAGTCCTATAGGACCAATTTTTTTTGCTAAACTCTCGATCGCCCTTTAATTGCATTCCGTACGAATGAAATTTCCGATTATGTGATTGCTGATCGTATTATACCGCTCGTTGCAGCAGGGATTTACTTTTGGCTTCGTTGAATTCGAACAACTGGCGTCTGTGCAAATCGCACTCGAGGTACTATAATAGCCCTTTTATCTATCTTGGGTAAATCATGTTACCAGTGGCTTCTGGGTAAGTCATTTTCCATTTATCTATTTTCACTTTGTTGGGTATCAAATTAAATATTTGTTAAACTATATGGCAGGCTTCTCCGGTAGTAATTGGGGATTGTCAAGCTGTTGTCGAGGAAAAGAGAACTACTCCGAGAGGTAAGTTGTATTGTAAATGACAAAATATGAAACTCGAGTTATTGAAAAAAATAGAGGAGGAAGCGGAGGGCGTTCGGGTGGCATAAACTGAAATCCTGTTGTTGCTTGATCGGGAGGAAGATCAACAGACAGAAATTCCTTTTTGACAGCGGATACGAGTAAGATAATTTCTGGGGTTTTTTTTTTCGTTTATTCGTTTCGAAATTCTAGAACTTAGAAGCCCGGCTAAGGTTCTTCGCTTTGCATCGAATTGAACTACATGCTCCACCGCTTGTGCGGCCCCGTCAATTCCTTTGAGTTTCGTTCTTGCTAACGTACTCTCCAGGTAGGATACTTAACCCGTTAGCGACAACACTGCATGGGTCGATAAGCGCAACGCCTAGTATCCATCGTTTACTGCTCTGAGGTATCTTATCCCATTCGCTTTTCTTCGAGCAAAAGTGCAGATTAAGAAGCAAAACCAACATAAGCAAATCTGTCTCATCATCTCATATGAATTCTCTTCTCCTATCTGAGAACAAAATAAAAAGATAATCCTTCAAGAAAATGTCATACTTTATTGATTATTGTTAAGTTCACGTTCTCAGCGTAAGTTTTTTATTTTACACAAATCACATTAAATTAATTATAATTATATTAATCACACTAATCACAACTCATTAAGTTAGTATATACAATAAGAAAATATATTTAAAAAAATAAATAAGTTGTTATGCTGTTTTATTTTATTCTCGTGTTAATTATATTTAATATTCTTGGTAGGGATTCAATGGAAAACAGAATGAACTCTCCTTGCCATGATCATTTATTCAAGAATGCGAACAAGACCTAGATTCTGAATCCTCCCTGCGATCACGTCAAAGTGAATTAGTGAATTTCTAAGGTAGAATAGCTTTCAACTTCATTGTTCCCTCGAAACTATATTAATAATTAAAATAATTATTTATTATTCTATCAATTAAAATTTGATATATAATAAAAAAATTAGTAAAAAAATAATCTAATATTACTTATTTAATATTGAGCTATAGTTTTTTTTATTTTTTTTTACCCTAATATTACTATTTTTTTTATATTTGGTCATTGGTCCACATCCAACGGCTCTCGTCTCTACAAAGGAAATCCAACGGTTAGATCTCTTTTTGATCGTTTTAATCTCGGACAATATCAGCTCATTCTAAATTTCAGGGTTTTAGCCGAGTCTCCCCTAGAGGAAGGTGAGTTTCAAATCGAAGCTTCTACTGGTTTCTCGATCTTGCTTCCTTTTTCATTCTCGATTAATATCACTTTTTCACCTTTTGTCGCTATTGATTCTATAATCTGTTTGTCAGTATCTTTTGTAAGTGTGAATGTTTGATTGACGATCAAGTGTTTGCTTTTCTTTTTCAAGTGTTTCTGCCTTCTGGACTGCTGATTCGGTTTAGATGATTGCTTCGTCTCTATGATTTTCTTAGATTAGCTGCTTCGGTAAATTATTAGACTGCAGTAAGACAATTTAGCCTGTATTTGGTAAAGAGTTGATTAGGGAGTCGTGGAAAAATGTGATTCATTGTTTATTTCCTTTCCTTTATTCATGTTGAGAAATTGTGTAATGAGTTCGAATGTTAACGATTGTAAAACTGTCAAGTTCTTTAATTTTGTGTATTCATATGGTTCTACTTTTGTTATATATTGCTGATTGCTCATCAACTCGTGATTTTCTGAAATTTCAGCTGGTTTATTAATTTATTGTTGGAATTTAAGCTTGTGCTGGTACTTGTACTGACATGCTAATTCCAGAAACGAAACACTTGACGTATTATTTTATTTTTATCATTTCATGCAATTAGTCATTTTGAATCGCATATAAAATTTTGTAGTTGGTGGAAATTTCTTTTGTCATGATAACTATTTGACTACAAATTTTGGTTTTTTAGATGACATCTGTTTTTACTTAGATCATTTCTATGCAAGGTTTTCCTTCCTTCTGAATACAGATTATCTTTACTAAAAATCAAAATCATGCCATCTCTAATCGAAAAGGTTAAACAATGTGAAAATATAATGGTACATGAACAAAACTGTTTCTTTCTTAGATGACTAAGTGTTAAAAAATGGTGCGAAACTTGTTAGTTTTTTCCACTACCTTACCTCTCCTCTTGATTGCTTTCAGAATCTCAAGGGTTTTTAACCTATCAAGAGAGAAGAACTTAGTGTCCAATCTATTGTGTAATAAATTGCGAACCTATATTCATCAAATCATTTTTGCATATTTTAGTGGTATACCATGCCTACCTATTGTATTAAGATTTTGGATTCAGAGGTGCTTCCATATATGTAAAGTCGGGTAGACTGTATACTGCTTGTTGGTGATTAAGAATCAGATCTATGGAAATCCATTTGTTTTCCACCTTGCTTAACCCTTCTCTGAGGGCTCGTTTTGTAACAAGTGCATAATGTCATTTGCAGCTTCGGTGTATTTTATCATCAACTTGATGAATTAATTGAAAGTTATATGACTTTCACAATATGATGTGCCGTTCAAAAGGATTTCTCCTGCAATAAAATATTCTGCTTTTTTTAAGAATCTCAAGTTTCACAAATTTATGCTCCTCTAACTTTTACTTGTTTCTTTGTGTTCTTATTTTCTCTTCAGGAAATTGCAATGGCTTTCCTCAGTAAAATTGGAAATATACTAAGACAGAATGCTGCAAAGCACTCTGTTTCAGATTTGCAGTTTTCCAAACTCTCAATCTATCAAGCTGTACGTTACATGTCATCCATGTCAAGCTCAAAAATTTTTATTGGAGGTTATCTACATTCCCCAGTAGATTTACACCTTTTGGTATAGAGCTTTGGTGGCAGAAAAAAGATATATTTTTTTATTTATGATGTAGGTCTTTCTTATAGCACTGATGACCAGAGTTTGAGAGACGCCTTTAGCAAATATGGGGAGGTAATTGAAGGTAATTGCTCAACTTTGGATTAGGTTCTAAAAAAGCCAGTTTTGAGTTTCTTGTTAGTGCGCTAAATGTTCAGTCGGGCATTTTATTCCTGTACATTTTAAGGTAATCATATGATGTGCTCCGAATGTACTCATCTTGAAGACCAGTAAATAAAAGGAAAGTATTCCACGGTCCATTGTGAACTGTTCTGGAAGGCCACGGGCTACTGCTTGGAGAGAAGAACACTCTCTAGAGAAGTTTCCGTGACAATATAATGATATTTAAAAGATAACTATTACATCCACTGATGCCACTATTTATAAGAAAACAATCCCACAGATAATACCTAAACTACCCTTACTATATACTTAGGAATACTAAAGCTAACCCTTAAAATAGTTACATCATCGTGATGCTTAGACATTGTACCAATCAATACTTCTTTTTTATTCTGTTAAAGGATTTTTTTTTCTAACTAGTCATCGGAGAAAAATAATTTGTTAACTGATATTTAGTTGGATTTTAGCAAGAGTCATTGTGGATCGAGAAACTGGAAGATCCCGAGGTTTTGGATTTGTCACTTACACTTCTGATGAGGAGGCCACCAGTGCCATCCAGGCATTGGATGGACAGGTAATAAATTTTAGTTCTTACTCTGTTTTTTGAGTCTAAGTAAACAATATTTATATAGTTTGATGAGCATGAACTTACAACGCAATGGAGCTTCATAATGTTATGATAGTTTTTTTCAAACTGTATCGAATTGCATAGGATTCAATGAGAATTTAGAATATCGATTTCAATGTGACTTATCATTACATTCACAAGTTTTAATTGCTTATAAAAAATAGATCATATTTTGACTTGTCTTCAAGTTTCAAATTCATTTGCTTAAAATTGAATCTTTTATCGCAATCTAGATAAGACTAGTTTATTTAAAATACTTAAATCCTGTATTTGTCGTTTGAACAAAAAAAAATTCAGGATCTCCATGGCCGTCGAGTGGGGATAAATTATGCCAATGACAGGACTCGGGGTAGCGGAGGCTACGGTGGTGGAGGTTTCGGTGGCGGAGGTTATGCCGGAGCTTATGGTGGTGGTGGAGGCTATGGTTCTGGTGGTTTCAGTGGCGGTGGAGGTTATGGTGGCGGTGGAAACTATGGTGGTTCGGGATATTCGGGGACTGGTTACGGTTCTAGTTCTGGTGGTACCGGAAATTATGGTAGCAATGATAACTTGTCCGGTGGAGGCAATTACGGTGGTAACAGCTATGGAAGTGGAGGTACCTCGGGTGGCTATGGTGGAAATCAATTCAGCTCAGGCGGCGGAAGTGGAAATACGAATAGCGTGGACAGAAACTACAATGTTTCAGGTGGCGTTGGTGGCCCCGAAACCTTTGACGGTGGCAATGGAGGGTTCGGAGGAAATGCACAAGACGAAACCAAAGATGAAGCGTTGAATTTGAACGTAAGAGATGAGGAAGATGATGAGTTTGCCAAAAGGGGCTGATAAATAAAGTTGTTTTTAATTGAATTTGTTACTACTTTCAAGTCTCTTATTACATGCATCCTTGCCTTCTTTTGTATCATCTTTGGCTGAGCCTGTTTTCGTGTCAAAATGTTGAATAATTGTGGCCCCTCTTTTTGAGCTTCTAATTGTCCAAGAATAGTGAGGCCGATCAAAACTTGTATGTGATTGTATCATTGAAAAGCGAATAACGAAGCAAAAATTGTCGACTGAGAAGAGATTTGCAAAATTGAGGTCATAAAAACAGATAAACCTTGTCACATAATTGGAGGCTGAACCAGTCTCCCAAGATGAAAGAGCTATAATGTTCAAAACAGCGTACAGAGAAACAACAAAATTGATTTATAGTTAAAAATAATGTTCATGGCAATAATTTATATAAAAATTTAACAATGACTTACTTCTCTAACATGAATTTATGAGATCTCTAAAATCGAAGACCACCCAATCTGCCTTGGCTGCAACGGCCTCCCGGTGTGCAACTCCGGCATAACATATGAACAAGTCAGCACCTCCTCCTGGTTTACGAGCCTGTTACCAAAGGATAATCATTATACAAGAAAAATTCACAAAACAGATAATAAAGAATCAATTACAGACTACTTTTGTAAACGCTAGGTTAACTCTTTTATTGTATCATGTTAAAATACATGTTGGTATATCAATTAATAATTAGTCAAATTAAATTATAATTACTGTAGTAAATTACAGTCATCGCACCAGTAATTGATGGACACTCAACAAACATTTTAGGAGGGTAAAATAAGATGGTAACTTTAAAAGTTCTAATTATTGTAAAATGGACTCCTTGTTTGAAGAAATTACTCTACATTTACAAAGAGTTCTTCTTCCTTGCAATTTGATCTATCAATATATTTTGCATCTTATATAGAAAAAATCTATGACAATAGGAAATGCATTGTGATCATATAGACCACATGATTAATTCATCATAGATTAATCATGTTAATATTAATATACACTTGTGTTTAAAAAAAGACGGGTTCAAATCAATCAAAGAGTGTTTACCTACAAATCACATTAGATATAACATTCATCGTAAAAAACAAAAATTCATGTAAAGTAAAAAAATATAAAGCTTATAATATTTTCTAACTCGAACGATATCGAGGATTATATAATATATATACACACTCGGGTATATTATCGATCTTGCAAATCCGTATCAACTAGTTGGGCCATTTTTTATCATGACAATATGCATACAACATATATATATATATATATATATATATATAGACATACATATATATACATATATATTCATCCAAGTACACTTCCTCAACAGTTTGGCATTTTTAATGATGTCTAAATAGAGTCAAATTTGTACCTCAAGATCTGTTGCTCCATCACCAATCATGACCAATGTCTTGTATCCATGAGCCTATAAAATAATTTTCAAAACTTTAAATAAACATTGTTTGAAATCACATTTTCCAACCAAATGTCATTTACTGACCTTCCTCAGATTAATAACTGCAGTGGCTTTACCTCCACTCCTTGAGGTAGGCTCGCTTTTGTCAAATCCGAGAAATTCTCCAGAGCTTCCGAACAGCAGTTGATTCGCAAATATGTTCTTCTCTGGGATACCAAGTATTGATGCGACAGGCTACAGAAAGTTGGCAATTATGTCATGGAGGAACTCAATACAAATTCAAGAAAAAAATCCTAACTTTACAAGCAACATTAGCATATTTTAGAAAATCTCAAACATAGAAATAGTTTCCATACTACTTTTTTTCAAGTGTTTTCACAAAGGAAGACCACTCAATCTAACTTCGTACGTTAATCATTTGTCGGAAGCCTCCAGAAACGAGATATATGTTAGTATTGTTAGCCTTCAGTTTCTTCACTACCTTATCTATGCCCGGAGAAAGCCTGCATAGAAAATCCTAAGACTATTAAAACCGAAACACTTTGACATGATCAGTTGAAGATACAAGGTTGCCCGTTAATCGTCAATTATTTTCAGCTGGGCTGGTTTTTTCTTGCTTCCCTTACCGTATCGTTTTTTGTTGATACAATTTCATAAAAAGATCAAGAAAGAGAGTCTAGACCTCGTTGGCCGCTTAACAAGAAAATCATCAACTTGAGAAAGGGTTGGCTTGAACAAAGATAGTCTAGCAGATAAGGCTACCTCAAAAGGTACGGAACCACCCATCGCCCTGAAAAATCACATAAATTTTAAAAGGTACCGAACCACCCATCACCCTGAAAAAATCACATATATTTTAAGGTAAAATTTATAAAAAATCCTGAAGTATGACAAAATAAGCGAAAAAACCTCGAACATCTAAAAAAACAAATTAGACCCTCACGGGGAGCAACATGTCACACTCAACCACACGCAGCCCCTTGCGGCTGCGCAACAGTGGCGTGCGGACGATGGCACCGATATGCAATCCCTGCTAGGGGCTAATTTGTTATTTTCGAAGTTCAGGGTTTCTTTCATTTTGCCATCTTTCGAGGTTTTTCATGGTTTTTACCCTAAATTTTAATGAGTAAAAAATCTAGGAATCAATAAAAACCAGCAGGTAGTATTTTCAACCTAGCAGTCCAGTCTGCAACAGCCTTCCCGGCTCCACAAAACTCGGCTAGTTCATCAATACCCTCGTCCAAGCAAACAGTGCTGTCAACATCAAAGCACACAGCATTTGCATTTTTCCAAAGATCGAGCACCTCTGCAATTTTGAAGAGAACAAAGAAAAAAATTAACAAAGACAATAGTTTGGAAAAATGTTATAAAAATCATCGAGAAATCAAGATCTTGTATGCTTTCATCACATTTCAGCTAATCCATTTATATTAATACTCATGGGGTTTTCAAGAAATTCTTTGCAAATATATATTTACTTCTAAAGTGATTGAAATTTCTCCATTTTCTAGCATGTTAGTTGAATCAACTAAATCCATAAGTCAAGAGAGAAATGACAACCCAAATCTTTCTCCTAAAGCATTGAACTCTGTGAATTAAACTCTGTAGTCAGTACCATGAATTTAAAATGAACAAATAGAAAGTTTTTCAGAGTTCTGAATTACAACCTTTAGATAGTAGCCTATTGTCGAAGTTATCTGTTGCTGATACCTCTGATGTTTGAACTGAAGCAACGACTTTCCCGAAAGATTTGGAATGTTTAATCATCCGAACTTGACTTCTATGAAAATTTCTTGCAACTTTAAGTGACAATTGAGGACGTGGATATATGCATATTTGGCTACATTTTGTAGGAATTGATGGACTCACCAATCTTTCCATCAAATGATCTCTGTTTCAATATAGAATCAGAATTATACAGCCAAAATATCTTTTCGAAAACGTTCTTAATTATTTCAAAGATTTCACAGTTGTAAGATCCAGAGCAAAATAAAATTGTCATGCTAGAGAATCGATTCAACTGTTCTGAATAAGAGAAGAACAAAAGAAATGAAATCGAACCAGATGAATTGGAAAAGCTAAGAACCCGAAAATCAAATGATTAAACCAATCATTAAGAATATTAACGGATCTTTGAATATGAATTCAACAAAGATCCTGAAACCTCAAACATGAAACAAGAGAAACTCTATTCGCAGCCTAAAATCATTGATAAATCAAAAGCAAGCATCGAAATCCCATCTTCAATGGCATCCATTCCATACCAACGGATTTCATAGAGATCACATATAGGCATAATGAGGACCCATGTTTCGATTTTATTGAATGAGAAAAAAAGGAAGAATACCCAGAAAAGAAGCCTGGATTTGGCCAATCGTCTCTTTCTTCTCCAGATCCACAACACAAAAAATTTACTTCGACGGCCCCGCGTCTTTCCTTGTTCTTCCCATTACAAAAGAATTTGGCATTTCAAACAATATATATTCTAGTTTTCTGGCCGAAGTTTTTCCATTTTGGGCTGAAAATCCTTGGTTTTGCGAGATGGGTCGTTGAAATTGGACTATGAAGAATTATTTTTTAGAGTAGTTTTCACTAATTTCTTAAACCATTTGGTTGAAAATCTCTGTACATCACCATATTTTGTATTTTTGTTTGCGAATTATTATTTATAGAAAAGAACAAAAATGAATATTTGTAAGAAGAAAGATGCTTAGTACATTTATTTGTGTATCCTAGTTAAGAACCTTAAAACGATACAAAGGGCAAATGCCGCGATAGAGGTAGTTCCTTCGTTCAAGTGGGGGCCGCTTTTTGAAGGCTTGTATTAGAAGTGCGGGTTCTCGCCTTCTTATTGACACGAACACGGGGATCCGCTTCCGGATCTTCCCCATGATACATGAGAATGGAAATGCTCTCGTCCCTTCTTTTCTCATGACATTTGATTGACCTCTTTGTTTTTCGTCTTGGTTTGCAAAATCGAGCTAAACTCACTTGTTCTCGTAGAATAACTGCACACAATTTGAGCGTTGAAATGCACAAAATAGACGATGATTCACAACTCGATACGAAAAACAAAGATATGTGGTAAATCAAGAGCGAGAGCATTGTAATGGGTCCTTGACCCACAATTCCATATTTAGAATTTTCAAGTGGGGATCCATTATGCTATACTGGGTCCTCATTCTCGCAAATAAAATGGGAACTCATCTCGACCATGCGAGTCTCGTTCAATAGGAGTGGACAAAACCGATCCAAATTGATAAACTAGCCTGGATCATAGTCTTTTAGTTCGGTTCTAGTGAGCCATTGTCATGTACGATCATGATTCTAGTCTTCAAATTGTAAAACCAAAATATAATGATAAGATCTTATTTTTTCTAAGGACCGACCAGGACCAGACTATGTTCACCATTAATTTAAAATGACGATTAATGATGTGGTAAATAATTACAATAAATATGTGTTTTAAAGTTTTATCATGTTAAAGTTGATGATTATTAAAATTTTGTGATTATTTTAGACTATTTTCAATTTGATATTATATGTTTTTATATTAATTATTATTCATTATTTATAATTTAAATTGTTAAAATATTATTAATTTTAATTATTTGTGATGTTATTTTATTAAAAAAATTAAGACTTAATGATGATTAAATTTTTGGTTCAATTTTGATCTGGCTTGATAAGTTCGGTTCTAGTCATTATCTTAAAATTGTAGGACCGAGAATGATGTTTTCCGGCTAAATTTGAAGTCAAAGCAGATGAAAATACCCACGTGTCATTACGTCAGTCGCTCAGCTATAATTCTTCACTGGCCATATATATCCCCTTCGTCATTCTGCTCTCTACTTCAAAACCCTTTGGTCCACTCTACGTAATTACTAACGAATCACGTGTCTATTTTCGTCTTTGTACTCCTGGACAATCGCCTTCCACAAAAAAAACAAACCCTAATTTTGCCCCATTTCGTCAATCGCCGCCGCCGTTTTCGATTTCGTTGTTTTCTCGCCCGATCCGATCTACTTCCGGCCACCTGATCTTATCTATTTTGTGAAAATTCTCTTCTCCTCACTTTCCTCTCTATATCCATACCAGTTTCTCCGAAATCCGTCCTGTTTTTCGGATTGTTATTTTAGGGTTTCGGTCGATTGTCGATCTGCGTTTTTCTTCGCTTATTTGTAAGATCTCTTCTGTAGATGATCGATTAGATGTGTTTCTTACTTTTACTTGTCGTTAGTTTGTTCGATTCTTCGAATTACTTGATGTTTGTAGGATTACTGGGTTTTCGAAATTTTAAGTCATTGATGATTTGCCTATAGTCTGGACCTCGTAGTATTTGTTTATCTTCTTTGCGAATTTTATGAGTTATTGCGTGTTCTTGTTGTTTGCTGGTGATCTAGGGTTAGGGTTTCGATAAATTATTTGTTTTCCTAAAATTGTATTAGGGGAACGTTATATCTCTTTCCAATTTTGCATTTTTGTCCCATTATATTGACCAAACTGATTTTCAGGAAATAAAAAATGAAAAAAATTCATTTAATTGAAACAATAATGATATTTTCCCTTATCCTGCGGGTTTCTAGGATTTTTTGTTTGAGCTAAAATTTTAGGCATGCTCATTATTGAATACATGGATTAGTTTTCGTAAAATAAAGTAATTCGCAATGTCCTTTAACACTTTTCAGAAAAGAAATAAGGTCAACTTATCACTTGTTTAATATTTTTCTTTTATTTTTTTATCTGCTTGAGAAAATTGAGGTTGTGAAATGTTGTCTGCTAAACTGTATTTTTGTCTCTTTATCTGCTGTCCACTTTGGTCACCATTAATGTTACGTTGTTCAATTTATAGTTTATACTTAGTGTACTTCAGACCTTGTGCATTGATTGAACAAAGCAAACCAAACGTTTTTAATCTGCAGAGAAGATGGTTCAGAAGCGGCCATTTAACGGCGGAGAATCATTAGAGATTTCTTCTAAAGTCCCGAGACCGCTTGAAGGGGTTCAACGACTAGTTTTGTTTTCGGAATCTGTTTTTCCGGAGTATGCATCACAAGATCCCCATGCTTCAGG
>QAOC01045889.1:0-85657 GCA_003255005.1 Begonia fuchsioides
TGAAGAGAAAGAAGAAAAAAATAGCATTTTTTCACACTAAGTAAACTTCGTTCGAAATGTGAAGACGTGGGAATGACAAGGTAATTGCAAGGCATTTTAATTACTTGGTCACTAAGTAAACTTTTTTCGACGTAGGGTTCGGGCTCTAAATTGTCCCAAAAGTTTAATTGCAAGATAAAAAAGTTATAACAAGAGTGGTTGGTGCTTTTACGCACTTGTTTGGTGTTAAAACAAGTACAAATAAGAGAAAGAGGAAAAAAAACATTTTTATCACTAATTTTAAGGGCTGGTTACTTGTCTGAATGGACCCGTTACGAGTTCTGGGAGGAGCCACTCTTCGTCCTCCGATGTCAAGTGTATGTATAAGGTAAGACAAGTAAGAAAAAATAATCATCGAAAACTTTGGTCGCTATGTTAAGACGTTGGAATGACAAGGTAATAGCAAGACATTTTGATTACTTGGTGACCAAGTAATCTTTTTTCAATGTTGGGTTCGGGCTTTAAATAATCCCAAAAGTTTAATTGCAACATAAAAATGTTATAACAAAAGTGTTTGGTGCTTTTACGGACGTATCTGATGTTAAAACGAGTACAGATCAAAGAAAGATGGAAAACAAGGCATTTTTTCACACTAATCTTAGGGGCTTGTTACTTGTCTGAATTGACCTGTTCTAGGTTTTCAGAGGAGCCACTCTTCGTCCTCCGATGTCAAGTATATGTATGAGGAGAAACAAATAAGAAAAAATAATCATCGAAAAATTTGGTCGCTATTTAAAGACGTGGGAATGACAAGGTAATAGCACGATTTTAATTACTTGGTCACCAAGTAAACTTTTTTAAACATCAAGTTTGGGCTCCAAATGGTCCCAAAAGTTTAATTGCAACATTAAAATGTTATAACAAGAGTGGTTGGTGCTTTTACGGACGTATCTGGTGTTAAAACGAGTACAAACAAGAGAAAGAGGGAAAAAATACATTTTTTCACACTAATTTTAGGGGCTGGTTAAATGTCTGAATGGATCCGTTACGGGTTCTGAGAGGAGCCAATCTTCATCATCGAATGTCAAGTGTATGTTGAAGAAGAAACAAGTAAGAAAAAATAACCATCGGAAACTTATGTCGCTATATGAAGTCATGGGAATGGCAAGTTAATAACAAAGCATTTTGATTACTTGGTCACCAAATAAACTTTTTTCAACGTTCGGTTCAAGCTCCAAATCATCCCAAAAGTTTAATTGCAACATAAAAAAGATATAACAAGAGTTAATGGTGTTTTTACACACGTATCTGATGTTAAAACGAGTACAGATAAGAGAAAGAGAGAAAAAGGCATTTTTTGCACTAATTTTAGGGGCAGGTTACTTGTCTGAATGGCCCTATTCCAGGTTCCGAGAGAAGCCAATCTTCGTCCTCCGATGTCAAGTGTATGTATGAGGGAAAACAAGTAAGAAAAAATAATAATCGGAAACTTCGGTCGCTATGTGTAGACGTGAGAATGACAAGGCAATAACAAAGCATTTTGATTAGTTGGTCACCAAGTAAACTTTTTCAACGTTCGGTTCAGGTTTCAAATCATCCCAAAAGTTTAATTACAACATAAAAAAGATATTACAAGACTGGTTGGTGCTTTTACACACGTATCTGGTGTTAAAACGAGTACAGATAAGAGAAAGAGGAAAAAAATGCATTTTTTGCACTATTTTTAGGGGCTGGTTACTCGTGTGAATGGACCTGTTTCGGGTTCTGAGAGGAGCCAATCGTCCTCCTCCGATGTCAAGTGTATGTATGAGGGCAGACAAGAAAGAAAAAATAACAATCAGAAACTTCGGTCGCTATGTGAAGGCGTGGGAATGACAAGGTAATAGTAAGGCATTTTGATTACTTGGTCACCAAGTAAACTTTTTTCAATGTCGGGTTCGGGCTCCAAATCATCCCAAAAGTTTAATTGCAACATAAAAAAGTTATAACAAGAGTTGTTGGTGTTTTTACGCACGTATCTGGTGTTAAAACGAGTACACATAAGAAAAATAGGGAAAAAAGACATTTTTTGTACTAATTTTAGGGGCTGGTTACTTGTCTGAATGGTCCCGTTCCAAGTTCTGAGAGGAGTCAATCTTCGTCCTCCGATGTCAAGTGTATGTATGAGGGAAAAAAAGTAAGAAAAAATAACCATCAGAAAATTTATTCGCTATGTGAAGACGTGGGAATGACAAGGTAATAGCATGGCATTTTGATTACTTAGTCACCAAGTAAAGTTTTTTTACCGTCGGGTTCGGTCTCTAGATCATCCAAAAAGTTTAATTGCAACATAAGAGAAAGAGGGAAAAAAGTGTCTTTTTATCACTAATTTTAGGGGCTGGTTACTTGTCTAAATGGACCCATTACGGGTTTCGAGAGGAGCCACTCTTCGTCCTCCGATGTCAAGTGTATGTATGAGGGAAAAAAAGTAAGAAAAAATAATCATCGAAAACTTCGGTCGCTATGTTAAGACGTGAGAATGACAAGGTAATAGCAAAGCATTTTGATTACTTGGTCACCAAGTAAACTTTTTTCAACGTCGGGTTCGGGCTTTAGATCATCCAAAAAGTTTAATTGCAACATAAAAATGTTATAACAAAAGTTGTTGGTGCTTTTACTGACGTATCTGATGTTAAAACGAGTATAGATAAGTGGAAGAGGGAAAACAAAGCATTTTTTGCACTAATTTTAGGAGCTCGTTACTTGTCTAAATGCACTCGTTCCGGATTTTGAGAGGAACCAATCTCCGTCATCCGATGTCAAGTGTATGTATGAGGGAAAACAACTAAGAAAAAATAACCATCGAAAACTTCAGTCGCAATGTGAAGACGTGAGAATGACAAGGTAATAACAAAGCATTTTAATTACTTGGTCACCAAGTAAACCTTTTTCAACATCAGTTTCAGGCTCCAAATCATCCCAAAAATTTAATTGCAACATAAAAAAGTTATAACAAGAGTCGTTGGTGCTTTTACGCACGTATCTTGTGTTAAAACGAGTAGAAACAAGAGAAAGAGGGAAAAAATGCATTTTTTGCACTAATTTTAGGGGCTGGTTACTTTTCTGAATGGACCTGTTCCAGGTTCCGAGAGGAGCCAATCTTCGTCCTCCAATGTCAAGTGTATATATGAGGGGAAACAAGTAAGAAAAAATAACCATCGGAAACTTCGGTCGCTATGTGAAGATGTGGGAATACAAGGTAATAGCAAGGCATTTTCATTATTTGGTTACCAAGTAAACTTTTTTCAACATCGGGTTCGGCCTCTAAATCATCCCAAAAGTTTAATTGCAACATAAAAAAGTTATAACAAGAGTGGTTGGTGATTTTACGGACGAATCTGGTGTTAAAACGAGTACAGATAAGATAAACAAGGAAAAAAGGCATTTTTTGCACTATCTTTAGGAGCTGGTTACTTGTCTGTATATACCAATTATAGGTTCCGAGAGAAGCCAATTTTTTTCCTCGGCTGTCAAGTGTATGTATGAGAGGAAACAAGTAAGAAAAAATAATCATCGCAACCTTCGGTCGCTATGTGAAGACGTGGTAATGACTAGGTAATAGCAAGGCATTTTGATTACTTGGTTACCAAGTAAACAAAATTTCAACGTGGGGTTTGGGCTCTAAATCGTCCCAAAAGTTTAATTGCAACATAAAAATCTTATAACAAGAGTGTTTGGTACTTTTGCGGACGTATCTGGTGTTAAAACGATTATAGATAAGAGAAAGAGAGAAAAAATACATTGTTTTTCACTAATTTTAGGGCATGGTTACTTGTCTGAATAGATCTGTGATGGGTTCCGAGAGGAGCCAATCTTCGTTTTTGGATGTCAATTGCATATATGAGGGGAAACAAGTAATAAAAAATAACAATCGGAAACTTCGGTCGTTATGGCAAGACTTGGGAATGACAAGGTAATAACAAAGCATTTTGATTACTTCGTTACCAAGTAATCTTTTTTCAACGTCGAGTTTGGGCTCCAAATCGTCCCTAAAGTTTATTTGCAACATAAAAAAATTATAACAATAGTGGTTGGTGTTTTTATGCACGTATCTAGTGTTAAAACGAGTACAGATAAGAAAAAGAAGGAAAAAAAGGCATTTTTTTGCACATATTTTAGGGGATGGTTACTTGCCTGAATAGACCAGTTTCGGTTTCCGAGAGGAGCCAATCTTCGTCGTCCGATGTCAAGTGTATGTATGAGAGGAACAAGTAAGAAAAAATAATCATCGGAAACTTCAGTCGCTATGTGAAGACGTGGGAATGACAAGGTAAAAGCAAGGCATTTTGATTACTTGGTCACCAAGTAAACTTTTTTCAACGTCGGGTTCGGGCTCTATACTGTCCCAAAAGTTTAATTGCAACACAAAAAATTTATAACAAGAGTTGTTCGTGCTTTTACGGACGTATATGGTGTTAAAACGAGTACAGATAAGAGAAAGAAGGAAAAAAGCATTTTTTCACTAATTTTAGGGGTTGATTACTTGTCTGGATGGACCCGTTGCGGGTTTCGAGATGAGCTAATCTTCGTCCTCCGATGTCAAGTGTATGTATGAGGGGAAACAAGTAAGAAAAAATAACCATCGAAAACTTCGGTCGCTCTGTGAAGACCTGGGAATGGCAAGGTAATAGCAAGGCATTTTGATTACTTGGTCACTAAGTAAACTTTTTTCAACGTCGAGTTCGGGCACCAAATCGTCCCAAAAGTTTAATTGTAACAAAAAAATATTATAACAAGAGTTGTTGGTGCTTTTACAGATGTATATGGTGTTAAAACGAGTATAGATAAGAGAAAGAGGGAAAAAAGGCATTTTTCGCAGTAAAGGGGCTGATTACTTGTCTGAATAGATTCGTTATGGGTTCCGAGATGAGCCAATCTTCGTCCTCGGATGTCAAATTTATGTATGAGGAGAAACAAGTAAGAAAAAATAATCATTTGAAACTTCGGTCGCTATGTGAAAACGTAGAAATGACAAGGTAATAGCAACGCATTTTGATTACTTGGTCACCAAGTAAACTTTTTTTAACATCGGGTTCGGGGTCCAAATATTCCCAAAAGTTTAATTGCAACATAAAAAAGTTATAACAAGAGTGGTTTGTGCTTTTACGCACGTATATGGTGCTAAAATGAGTATAGAGAAGAAAAAGAGGGAAAAAAGGCATTTTTTGCAATAATTTTAGGGGCTGGTTACTTGTTTGAATGGACCCGTTCCGGGTTCCGAGATGAGTCAATCTTCGTCCTCTGATGTCAAGTGTATGTTGAGGGGAAACAAGTAAGAAAAAATAACCATCGAAAACTTCGGTCGCTCTGTGAAGACCTGGGAATGGCAAGGTAATAGCAAGGCATTTTGATTACTTGGTCACTAAGTAAACTTTTTTCAACGTCGAGTTCGGGCACCAAATCGTCCCAAAAGTTTAATTGTAACAAAAAAATATTATAACAAGAGTGGTTGGTGCTTTTACAGATGTATATGGTGTTAAAACGAGTATAGAGAAGAAAAAGAGGGAAAAAAAGCCATTTTTTTGCACTAATTTTAGGAGCTTGTTAGTTGTCTGAATAGACCGTTTCCGAGTTTTGAGAGGAGTCAATCTTTGTCCTCGGCTGTCAAGTGTATGTATGAGCGGAAACAAGTAAGAAAAAATAATCATCGGAAACTTCGGTCGCTATGTGAAGGCGTATGAATGACAAGGTAACAGCAATTCATTTTGATTACTTAGTTACCAAGTAAACTTTTTTCAACGTCGGGTTTGTGCTCCAAATCATCCCAAAAGTTTAATTGCAACATAAAAAAATATAACAATAGTGGTTGGTGCTTTTACGCACAAATCTGGTGTTAAAACGAGTACATAGAAGAAAAAGAGAGAAAAAAAAGGCATTTTTCGCACTAATTTTAGAGGCTGGTTACTTGTCTTAATGGACTCGTTCCGAGTTCCAAGAGGAGTCAATCTTCGTCCTCGGCTGTCAAGTGTATGTATGAGGGGAAACAAATAAGAAAAAATAGTCATCGGAAACTTCGGTCGCTATGTAAAGGCGTAGGAATGACAAGGTAATAACAAGGCATTTTGATTACTTAGTCACCAAGTAATTTTTTTCAACGTCAGATTCGGGCTCTTAATCTTCCCAAAAGTTTAATTGTAACATAAAAAAGTTATAACAAGAGTGGTTGATGCATTTACTCACGAAACATGTGTTAAAACGAGTACAGATAATAAAAAGAGGGAAATAAGGTATTTTTTCACATTAATTTTATGGGTTGGTTACTTGTCTGAATGGACCCGTTCTGGGTTTTGAGATGAGCCAATCTTCATCCTCGGCTGTCAAGTGTATGTATGAGAGGAAACAAGTAAAAAAAATAATTATTGGAAACTTCGATCGCTATGTGAATGCGTTAGAATGAAAAGGTAATAGCAAGGAATTTTGATTACTTGATTACCAAGTAATTTTTTTCAACGTCAGGTTCGGGCTCTAAATCATCCAAAAATTTTAATTGCAACATAAAAAAGTTATAAGAAGAGTGGTTGGTACTTTTAGGCAAGAAATCTGGTGTTAAAACGAGTACAGAGAAGGAAAAGAGCGAAAAAAAGTCATTTTTTGCATTAATTTAAGGGGCTTCTTACCTGTCCGAATGGACCCGTTTCAGGTTTTGAGAGGAGGCCAACTTCATCCTTGTTCGTTATGTGAAGTCGTTGGCATAACAAGGTAATAGCAAGGCATTTTGATTAGTTGGTCACTGAGTAAACTTTTTTCAATGTCGGGTTCAAGCTCCAAATACTCCCAAAAGTTTAATTGCAGCATAAAAAAGTTATAACAAGAGTGGTTGGTACTTTTACGCACGAATCTAAAGTTAAAACAAATACATAAAATAAAAAAGGGAAAAAAGCATTTTTTGAGCTAATTTTAAGGCCTTTCAAGTGTATGTAAGAGGGGAAACAAGTAAGAAAAAATAACCATCGGAAACTTCGGTCGCCAAGTAAAATTTTTTCAACGTCAGGTTCAGGGTCCAAATCATCCCAAAAGTTTAATCGCAACATAAAAAAGTTATAACAAGAGTGGTTGGTGCTTTTACGCACGAATCTTGTGTTAAAATGAGTACAATGAAGAGAAAGATGAAAAAAATAGCATTTTTTCACACTATTTTTAGGGCTTTTTACTTGTCAAGATGGACCCTCTCCGGGTTCTGAGAGGAGAAAAAGAGGGAAAAATAACTATGAGGGAAAAGAGGGAAAAAAAGGCATTTTTGCATTAATTTTTAGGGCTGATTACTTGTCTCAATGGACCTGTTCCGGGTTCTGAGAGGAGTCAATCTTCGTCCTCGACTGTCAACCGTATGTGTGAGGGAAAACAAGCAAGAAAAAATAACTATCGGAAACGTCGGTCGCCATGTGAAGGCGTGGAAATGATAAGGTAATAGCAAGGCATTTTGATTACTTGGTCACCAAGTAAACTTTTTTCGACGTCAGGTTCGGGCTCTAAATTGTCCAAAAAGTTTAATTGCAATATAAAAAAGTTGTAACAAAAGTGGTTAGTGCTTTTAGGCACGAATCTGGTGTTAAAACGAGTACAGAGAAGGAAAAGAGGGAAAAATGCATTTTTTGCACTAATTTTATGGGCTGGTTACTTATCTGAATGGATCCGTTTTGAGTTTCGAAAGGAGCCAATCGTTGTCCTCGGCTGTCAAGTGTCTCTATGAGGGGAAACAAGTAAGAAAAAATAATCATCGGAAACTTCGGTCGCTATGTGTAGGCGTGAGAATGACAAGGCAATAATAAAGCATTTTGATTACTTGATCACCAAGTAAACTTTTTTCAACGTTCGGTTCAGGTTCCAAATCATCCCAAAAGTTTAATTGCAACATAAAAAAGAAATTACAAGAGTGGTTGGTGCTTTTACACACGTATCTGGTGTTAAAACGAGTACAGATAAGAGAAAGAGGAAAAAAATGCATTTTTTGTACTATTTTTAGGGGCTGGTTACTTGTCTAAATGGACCCTTTCCGGGTTTTGAGAGGAGCAAATCTTCGTCCTCGACTGTCAAGTGTGTGTATGAGGGAAAACAAGCAAGAAAAAATAACTATCGAAAACTTCGGTCGCCATGTGAATGCGTGGGAATGACAAGGTAATAGCAAGGCATTTTGATTAATTGGTCACCAAGTAAAATTTTTTCAACTTCGGGTTCGGGCTCCAAATCATCTCAAAAGTTTAATTGCAACATAAAAAAGTTAAAACAAGAGTGTTTTTCGTGCTTTTACGCACGAATCTTGTGTTAAAAATAGTAACATATAAGAAAAAAAAGTGAAAAAAAGTGAAAAAAACGGATTTTTTCGCACTAGTTTTAGGGGCTGGTTACTTTTTTGAATGGACCCGTTCCGAGTTCCAAGGGGAGCCAATCTTCGTCCTCGGCTGTCAAGTGTATGTATGAGGGGAAACAAGTAAGAAAAAATAACCTTCGGAAACTTCGGTCGCTATGTGAAGGCGTGGAAATGACAAGGTAATAGCAAGGCATTTTGATTACTTGGTCACCAAGTAAACTTTTTTCAACGTCGGGTTCGGGCTTCGAATCGTCCCAAAAGTTTAATTGCAACATAAAAAAGCTATAACAAGAGTGGTTGATGCTTTTTCGGACGAATAGAGGAGAAAAAGAAGGAAAAAAGGTTTAGGGGCTGGTTACTTGTCCGAATGGACCCGTTCTGGGTTTCGAGAGGAGCTAATTTTCTTCCTCGACTGTCAAGAGTATGTATGAGGGGAAACAAGTAAGAAAAAATAACCATCGGAAACTACGGTCGCCTTGTGAAGACGTGGAAATGACAAGGTAATTGCAAGGCATTTTGGTTACTTAGTTACCAAGTAAACTTTTTTCAACGTCGGGTTCAGGCTCTGAATCGTTCCAAAAGTTGAATTACATCATAAAAATGTTATAACAAGAGTGGTTGGTGCTTTTACGTACGAATCTGGTGTTAAAACGAGTAATGATTAGAGAAAGAGGGAAAAAAAGCATTTTTCGCACTAATATTAGGGGCTGGTTACTTGTCTGAATGGACCCGTTTCGAGTTTTGAGAGGAGCCAATCTTCGTCGTCGGCTGTCAAGTGTATGTATGAGGGGAACCAAGTAAGAAAAAATAACAATCGGAAACTTCGGTCGCTATGTGAAGGCGTGGGAATGACAAGGTAATAGCTAAGCATTTTGATTATTTGGTCACCAAGTAAACTTTTTTCAACGTCGGGTTCCGGCTCCAAATCGTCCCTAAAGTTTAATTGCAAAATAAAAAAAGTTATAACAACAGTGGTTGGTGCTTTTATGCACTTATCTGGTGTTAACACGAGTACAGAGAAGAGAAAGAGGGAAAACAATGCATTTTTTTGCACTAATTTTAGGGGCTGGTTACTTGTATGAATGGACCTGTTCCGGGTTTTGAGAGGAGCCACTCTTCGTCCTCCAATGTCAAGTGTATGTATGAGGGGAAACAAGTAAGAAAAAATAATCATCGGAACATAAAGATGTTCGGTCGCTATGTGAAGGCGTGGGAATGACAAGGTAATAGCAAGGCATTTTGATTACTTAGTCACCAAGTTAACTTTTTTCAAATTAGAGTTCAGGTTCCAAATTGTTCCAAAAATTTAATTGCAACATAAAAAATTTATAACAAGGGTTGGTGGTGCTTTGACGCACGAATCTGGTATTAAAACGAGTATAAATAAGAAAATAGGAACAAAAATGGTATTTTTTTGCACTAATTTCAGGTCTGCTTACTTGTCTAAATGGACCCGTTCTTGTTTCTGAGAGGAGCCAATCTTTGTCATCGGCTGCCAAGTGTATAAACGAGTGGAAACAAGTAAGAAAAAATAATCATCGTAAACTTCGGTCGCTATATAAAGGCACGGGAATGACAAGGTAATAGCAAGGCATTTTAATTACTTGGTCATCAAGTAAACTTTTTTGAATGTCTGGTTCGGGCTCCAAATCGTTTTGAAAGTTTAATTATAACATAAAAAAGCTATCACAAGAGCAGTTGGTGCTTTTACGCACGAATCTTGTGTTGAAACGAGTATAGTGAAGAAAAAGAGGAAAAAATGGCATTTTTTATACTATTTTTAGGGCTAGATACTTGACAAAATGGACCCAATCCGGATTCCGAGAGGAGTCAATCTCCATCCTCGGTTGTCTATTGTATGTACAAGTGGAAACAAGTAAGAAAAAATAATCATCGGAAACTTCGGTCGCTATATAAATGTGTGCGAATGACAAGGTAATAGCAAGGCATTTTGATTACTTGGTCACCAAGTAAACTTTTTTCAACGTCGGGTTTGGGCTCCAAATCATTTCAAAAGTTTAATTACAACATAAAAAAGTTATCACAAGAGTGGTTGGTGCTTTTACGCACGAATCTGGTGTTGAAACGAGTACACTGAAAAAAAGAGGAAAAAAATGGCATTTTTTTACTATTTTTAGGGCTAGATACTTGTCAAAATGGACCCGTTCTGGATTCCGAGAGGAGCCAATCTCCGTCCTCGGCTATCAAGTGTATGTACGAGTGGAAACAAATAAGAAAAAATAATGATCGGAAACTTCGGTCGCTATATAAAGTCACGGGATTGACAAGGTAATAGCAAGGCATAAAATACTCGATCATCATTGCAACTTTAGGTTTTCATGGTTATCTTGCATTAATGTACCCGAATGATATTTGTGCGTCTTGACTGTTTTAATTTTTTAAATATTTATAAAATTATTAACACCATCTTCCTGATGAAATTCTTAGTCAGATAAACTCCTTGATCATAATTCTTCTTGGGTAGATTCTTCTTGGGTAGATTTTTTTTAGTTTTTTATTAACTCATAACAATTCCTTAGACTAATTTCTTTTTCCCAATAATTTTATCCACTACCGTTGTTATTCTGTTTACTTTGTTCTGAGTTCATGTTATCTTCCTTTTTCTTTTTATATTAAAACATTTGGTGTTGATGCTGCATTCATCTATAAGTATAATGAAAACCTTGGAGTTTGTGCTAAAGATGGTCTTGCGATATGTCCTCCATTTACAATGACTCATGTTATTTTCGTATGCTCCTTTATCTCTTGCATTAAAGAAATCGAGATCTCTTCCAACTTCTTATTTATTGGTATTTTGTATGACATATAAATATATATATATATATGTTTGCCAATTAGTTTCTTCATTTTTCCTTGGGAGATATATGTATGGAGTACGTACAAGAAATCCTCGAGAACCATATGTTTTCATGCATCATAATAAACTCATTTCTAATTAGTGTATTCTATTCAAGTGTTTTATTTTGATTTTGATAAAAAAAAAATTGGCTCTAAAGTTTATTGAAGGCGAGCCAATATATAGTGGATGCTCAAGCACTAAATTGGTGGCTATCATATCATTGATTATATGAAGTAACCGTATTCACTCAAATATCTTCATCATGCGTGAGTAAATTTGTTTTCATTATCATAAGTGAGTTCTTCATTGTTCCTAATTTTAGTTTTCAAAAGACAATNCAATGTATGTGGAGGGGTCGGTCGGCAGAGAGATTGAAAGGTTTTGTTATGACTGCAGTCACTGGAAGCTACCCCATACCATCATTTAAGCAAGCAAATGCTGTTTGACGGTGGATCCTACAGACGTACGTCTTCCCATAAGAAGAGATAACTTCACTAGAAAAACTGTGCAAGATATTTGAAAGATGTTGGGAGAAGTGTTACAATTGCAATGTTATAAATTATTATTTATCATTTTATAAAAATAATTAGGCCAAACAATGAGTGATTTACTTTGAGGTTTTAAAAAATTAAAATGAGGTTAAAATTAATAGGATTGACAATGATGTGACGTAAAAAGACGTATTTCTTTTCAAATGAATTTTCTTTTTTATTAATTAGTTTTTAGTATTCCCTCCATCCATACTCACCTAAAATACTGCACGCTATTTCGTTATTTTAAAATGTCTAATTTTATCAAAATTCCTCCTTCAATTATTGATTTCATGCTCCATCCTATTTTATATTATTTATTTACATAATTTTGTAATATTAATATAATAAATCTTAATATTTTCATAAATTCTGATAATATGCAGCTGAGGATCCTATAGCTTTATCTTTTTGTTTTCAACACAAGGGTCTGTTTGGCGAGGAGCTTAAATATTTTATTTATTTATTACTTTCTTCAGCCACATAAATTTTTCAGGATATCCAGTTCTGCCTTCTGAGTTGATAGAAGAGATTTAAAGTTGATAGAAGCAGTTCTAACAATGAGCTACATACACGCTTTACAAAATTGCATGAAGATATAAAAGGCTAATTTTGATGAATTGGCTTGCAGATGATTTTTTTTCAAACATAGAGAATTGTTACAAAGAAATGTAAAATTTGTTTCTTCTTTGTCTAAATAGAGCATAGGATTTCTTTGTCTAAATAAAGCATATGATTGTGCTATATTTCAAGAATAAAGTAATATTTAACTTTATTTATTAGATTAAGATTATCTAACACAATGACGAGGCATTTTCAAAGTCATGGCTTTTTTTGTACTTTTGTATTTGTATCAAGATATTTTTGCTGCTTTCTCTGCCAAATTAGCTTTCCACCGTGTCCGCTCTGCAACTAAGCTCAACCTTCTTCTTAGTTCCATTTCTTCGACTTCTCGCCATTTTCTTCTTTAGAAGATCCTCACTCGCCGAAAACTCATCTGCCTCAACTCCGGGGATTCCTAAAGTTTATCCGGTTGTTGGATCTCTGTTTGCTCTCTACAAGAACTGGACACGCCAGAATCTATGGATTTCTGACGTTATCTGAATCTCTCCGACCCCAACCTTCGTTCTACATCTCTGGTTCGGAAAAAAAAAACAAAAATTAGGATTTTTATTTTTGAACCGTGTAATTCGAACCGTCCAACCGTTGCAATTCGAACCGTTGTAATTCGAATCGTTGTACTAAGTTTACAGAGACCGACAACCATTCTTTTTGCCTCTCTTGCCTGCCGCTTCCGTCTCTTCTCTCTCTCTCTTCTCCTTTAGTGTTCCAAGTCTCCTGTTCAGTCTCTCCCTTTTGTTCAATCTCAGCGAAGACTTAGACATTCATCTCAGCCATCCAGGGGACGATAAACCGGTAAGCCTATTTTCCTCCCATCTCGATTCTTTTGTTGCAATTTTACTCGAGTCTTTATCTGTTTACACAAAAGATATCGATTAAGAACTTAAGAGGCACCGTAATCACCCTACTCCCTTGATCGTCTCTCCGTTGTTTTTGCTGCGGGGATCAGTAAACTTAGCGTCGGACACTAATTAAATACCCACTTCTTAAGATTCAAATACACATTTTGAAGATCGTACCTCGTCGGTGTTTTTTTTCCTGTTTGGAGAGATTCCAATTGCCAACCCTCTTCTGGCGAGAAAGTTTCAATTCTTTACTCCAACATTTTAGTTCAACATTCATAATGAAACCCTCCTCTCTCGGGCACTTAAAAATCTCAAACCCTCGTGCATTTGTATTCTGAATTCTCAAACCCTAATCCCCGATGTTGGGAAATGGTTGGTCACTTATGTTGGGAATAACTTATTTAAGCACTTTATTGTTATTCAACACATTTATCGTTTACATGTTTTTTCTTTCCTGAACAATGCAGGATTTTTAGGGCAACAATTATGGAGTACCAAATTTATATTCTCAGGAAGGCACGCTTATTCTAATTAGAATTTTATTTGCTATGTAGTCTGCATTTTTTTATTTAAATATTCATCTAGTTTTTATTCATTTCATTTCTCGCTAAACATGTTAGGTTAACGAGTGTGGTCAAAACTACATTGTGTCATTAAATTCATCTAATTTTTTTCTTCCACTTAATCTGAACATATTAATACATGGATTGTATTATCTTATACTCAATTTTCATTCTTAGTTAGAAGTTTAAATTAAAGGAATAGAATACTTGCATCCTATTTTAAAAAAGATTCAATGTTTACAACTGTTATGTCCAAGTTATTTTCTGAGGATGGATTCAAGTTGTACTGAATATTGGTTATGACATAAAGAAATCGTTTTTTATAGTTGCTGAACTGCAATGTTTGTGAGCGCATAAGTATTATACTTATCTTTATCTCCAATAAAAATTTGTTTTAATTGAATATGGGTTAAGTATATGTGTCATAGAAGTTGTAACGTCATTAAAGTCGGTTAAAATGGGAGTAATAGTTGTGGATAAAATTTATTTTTTTAGAGAACTTTTGACATAGATACTATAGTCTCCGCTATGTTCTGGAACTGTTTTCCACCACATGACTATTAATTGGGGAAAGAAGTGCGTGCTTATCAATATCCTGAGACTGTTTCTTGATTTAATAATTCTTATTTTTTGATAGATTGGTTTTGTTCTTAACTCTATTTCATTAAATGTCTTGCAAGTTGTGAAAAGAGGAGGATTTCTCACAAAGTATGCCCTATTGAGGAATAACGTTGAGCCATTTCCTGGATATAAACTTGTCTTTGTAGACAGATCTGGATATGATGGAGATAACCAATTCTTCTAGACAAAACGGTGTGTTTTCCACTAGGTTAACATAATTTGAAGTTTGTCAAAGTATGAATATCATGCAAAGTTGGAGATGATTAAAAAGTTTTTTTTTATTGAATTTGAGTTAAGTGTATGTGTCATAGAAGTTGTAGGCTCATTAAGGTCAGATAAAATGGGAGTAATAGTTGTGGATACAAATTTATTTTTTAGAGAACATTTCACATAGATACTATAGTTTAATTAACATGCTAAGAATTTGCACATGAAAGAAGAATTCAATTACATTGAAAGTATTCCTCGAAGTGTAGAGAAATCAGCAAGATTTTTTGAAAAAATATTAACTTAAAACCTTTTTAATGTTTCTTAGAATTTAGACTAATGACTTCTTAACAGAAAATGAAATTTATTTTGTCTTCCGATTTTTTTAACTTGAATATATTTGTTCATATCTTTGATGATGACATCATAATTGTTTAGACTTTGGTAAGCAAGTTTTTTTGCATTCTTCGTATGAAGAATTGTTTCACTTGCCCTAAAGTCTAGACACATCAATAACACTTCTTCAACAGTCATGAACATTTATAATCAAGTTTATAGTGAAAATAAATTTATTGTCAATGTCATTGTTCAAATGATTATGAAAATTAACTTTAATTACAATGCCATGTTGAAATGATTCAGATAGATAACTTTAATGTTAATGTCTTCTGTTTTAATTACAATGCCATTATGTCTTAGTATGAGGCTATATTGATTTCAGATGTATAAGATTGTTGAGGGACAGAAATACTCAGAGCTTGATTTGCTTATTGTTATTCTGCCCGATAATAATAGGGTTAATTATGGTAGGTGACTATTAAGTATTAAATGTAGGCCATTAACTCAAAATTTCTTGCATGACAGTAATATTTATCAATTGCAGGTGATTTGAAGTGAATTTTTGCGACAGATCCTGGTCTTGTTTCACAATTCTGTTTGACAAAACATGTTTTTAAAATGAGCAAGCAATATTTAACTAATGTTGCTTTGAAGATTGATGTTAAAGTTGGGGGAAGGAACACAATGCTTGTTGATGCAATATCAAGGCGGATTTCTTTGGTTAGCCACGGACCTACCATTATTTTTGATGCAGAGTCACTAATTCTCACCCTGGGGAGGATTAAATCCCTATATCGCGCTGTATGTTTTTTTTCTCTTCTCCAGCATAGGTTTTGTTATTAGTGATATATCTCTCTATAGGTATCCATATTTGGACATTAACATGACTCTCATGTGAGGTGGATTGACTTTTAACCTTCAGGTTGTTGCTTCTCAAGATTGTCCTGAAATTAGTATGGTGGTTTGGTTTCTGCCCAGGCGCACCGACAATAGCTCATCCTTTAGTGTGACCGACAACCATTCTTTTTGCCTCTCTTGCCTGCCGCTTCCATCTCTTCTCTCTCTCTCTTCTCCTTTAGTGTTCCAAGTCTCCTGTTCAGTCTCTTCCTTTTGTTCAATCTCAGCGAAGAATAAGACATTCATCTCAGCCATCAAGGGGACGATAGACCGGTAAGCCTATTTTCCTCCCATCTCGATTCTTTTGTTCCAACGTCATTAAAGTCGGTTAAAATGGGAGTAATACTTGTGGATAATGTTTATTTTTTATCTCAAACTCGAAACCCTAAACCTTAAATTTTAAAACCCTAAACACTAATTCTTCAGACCCTAAACCCTAAAAAATAAACCCTAAAACCCTAAACCCTAAAACCCTAAAACCCTAAACCTAAACTCTAAAACCCTAAACCCTAAACCCTAAAACCCTAAACCCTAAAACCTAAACCCTAAACCCTAAACCCTAAACCCTAAAACACTAAACCCTAAACCCTAAACCCTAAACCCCTAAACCCTAAACCCTAAACCCTAAACCCTAAACCCCTAAACCCTAAACCCTAAACCCTAATTCTTAAGACCCTAAACCCTAAACCTTAAACCTTAAACCCTAAACCCTAAACCCTAAACCCTAAACCCTAAAACCCTAAAACCCTAAACCCTAAACCCTAAACCCTAAAACCCTAAACCTTAATCCCTAAACCCTAAACCCTAAACCCTAAACCCTAAACCCTAAACCCTAAACCCTAAAACCTAACCCTAAACCCTAAACCCTAAACCCTAAAACCTAAAACCTAAAACCTAAACCTAAACCTAAACCCTAAACCCTAAACCCTAAACCCTAAACCCCTAAACCCCTAAACCTTAAACCCTAAACTCTTAAACCCTAAAACCCTAAAACCCTAAACCCTAAACCCTAAATTTTAATACCCTAAACCCTAAACCCTATACCCTAAACCCTAAACCCTAAACCCTAAACCCTAAACCCTAAACCCTAAACCCTAAAACCCTTAAACCCTAAAACCCTAAACCCTAAACCGTAATTCTTAAGACCCTAAACCCTAAACCCTAGAACCCTAAAACCCTAATTCTTAAAACCCTAAATCCTAAAACCCTAAAACCTAAAACCTAAACCCTAAAACCCTAAGCCCTAAACCCTAAACCCTAAAACCCTAAACCCTAAACCCTAAACCCTAAACCTTAAACCCTAAACCCTAAATCCTAAATTCACGACAACAAGAGTTTAAAAAATTTTGTAAAGTTATTAATCTTCGGCATAGAAAATTAAAAATGTATGTATCAACAAAGTATTATTTAACTTATTTAATGTTATAATATGCTAAATCGTATTGGAATGTTATTATGATTTTATTAATAAAAAATATAAAATATTATTTTAGATAATTGTAATTATAACATTGCTAATAAAGACAATAACGGTTGAGATAAAATATAATGCAGGTAGTAAACACAAGAAAAATGTTAAAAGAGAACATAGCATGAAAAAACCTATCTTCAGTGACGGAAAAACGTAGCCGTTGAATGAGACTACTCAAAAATTACAATATGACCCAAAATCATCATAAAACAGACTCACCCTATAAAAAAATCGAAAGCATATTTCCCAAAGTTAAGCTCTTTTAGAACTTGATCATCCGCATGAAGCCTCATAAACTCGTTCTCTCTAGAAGATGAAATGAAAGGAAAGAGTTGGTGGTCAGCACGGCGTTAGTTCAATTGATCTAGGAATAATATATTTGAAACAAGACTCAAGATTCAAAAGCGGGTGATCATAGTTTGAAAGTTTAATTCTTCAATGTGAGGTTGTTCTTTGTAGACGACAGGTATGACTTTCTATTTCTTGATCGTAAAATTACCGTGACTAATTTTTTCACGTATTATCGGGCCAGAGTGGGTCAGAGTGAAAGGTACATGTGCTAGAGATTTCGTCTTTTTAAAATGAATCGAATAATTGGTCAGGTTGAAAATACGTCATGCAGAAGATGTATGATCTTTCATCTTTACCTGAACAGACCTGTCAAATGCAATGCGCGAGAATATTCGCATCCAGCACATCAGCCATGATGTGCCATGTCAGTAATTAATACCTCTTTCATATTTTTATTAATAAAAAATTGAAGTTATGGGTCATAATAAAAAAGCTGAAAGCGTAACAGAGTAGTAAGACTTTGCAGAAATATTAAGAGAAACTTACAAACAAAAAGTCTTCTCATTAAAGAAAAACCCCACTCAGACTGGCTTTAAAAGTTAAAACATATAGAAATCGCAACTAAAGCAAAATGTAGTCAGAGAAACTTACCAACAAATGCGTTCACATTGAAGAAAAACGCACAGAAAAGGCTTGAAAGATTTGTCTAGCTTAGTAGTAGTTTTGGCAGAGAAAAAAAAAAAGAAAAAAACACTAGTCTCTGTCAAAAGAATAACGATTTTAGTCTAGGTAGCTTCCAGAACTCAATTGAAACGTATTTTTGATCAGAGTTTTAAGTGTTGTCACGCCAAAACTCCATTTGATTTGATGGTTCCTTAGTCAAATCAAACCATTATTTGCCTCCCACGATGAAACGCTTTGTTTGAATCCCCACTCAACCGTTATCCCGTAAAACCGATGGAGAAAGTGGCCGGCCCAACAGCAGAAGCAGCGACTGTCTCCCTCTTCAGTCTGATTATGTTGAGTTGGAATGAGATGTTGACCACATGATATCCCACTTATTTTTCATTATTTGAGTTATGGTGTTCCATAAAATGGAGACCAATGATGCTTACTCCTTAATAGTTGCCAAATGATCAAAAGGGTAGAGTGAGAAAAAAGGATCACACGGAAAACTGTATTTTGACAAAACACAAATGGCATGGTGCATCATGTTTTGTGCATCATGCTTTAATTTGATGTTTTGTGTATTTCTGTTTTTGAATTGATACAATTCGTTTGTGGTTGGTTTTGGTTTAAGCGCATTTTTAATCTTCCTGAGACATGAAGAGAAAGCTATGTGATCTATAAGATGATATGGTTGTCACTTCTATAAAATGAGAGCTTTGAGTAACTGTGGAAAGAATTGTGTAAATTGGTCTAGAATCCACCATAATGAGAAACAGACACCGCTAGTGCAGCCACAGAATTGGCTGATATGATTTGTGACACACAAAATACAAGATATGAGAAAACATACCCAAATGCACCGGAAACGCACTAGATATATCAACATCACCCTCCAAACAAAGTAATGCAGCTAGACGCCAGAACTTCCTCTTCAGAAACGATGGAAATGCCACCAAACACTGCGGCAACGTGCAGCTGCAGCGAAAAGAGCACCAGAAACAGAGGAAACACGGCTGAAAAACGGCAACAACAACCGAATTGGTATGGCAAGGACGCCAAAATGGGACAGAAACGCGGAACAGTTTCTGCAGCGACGAAACGGCCCGGAAACAGAAGGGAAACGGTGAAATGCCACCGAAACATATCAAAAATGCGAAATGCAACTAAAACGTATTGGAAACGAAGAAACGTACAGGAAACGGAGAAACGTACAAGAAATGTCGATGGAAACGAAAAAAACAACTTGGAAACGTCTGAAACGCAAAGCTGCATAAATGCCCAAAAACGACATACATGCCCAAAAAGGCCTTGAACGGCCAAACACTGGAAGGAAACTGTCAGAAACTGGGGAATGAGAAGGAAACAAACCCCTGCTGGAATACAATTAAAAAAATAACTTTGAAGCCAAAATATGGCATAATAAACCTTGCTAGAAATAAGCAATAATGTTTACAAAAAAGTATTGCATACATATAAATATTTAAGTGCTGATGTATATTGCTTTTTTTATGCATCATCGTAAATTATCTAACATTAATGGAATCAAGAATGTAAGATCACTGAGAATCTAAACTTGCATAAGAAATCAGTCTCAATCCTTTCTTATTCTCATAATAGCAGCTACCATTGAAAGAGGTCATCATTAGCTTTCGGAACGTATTTCTCTTCCCACTCACATACATTCGAATTTTATAATATTTATTACAATAAATAAATATGAAAAAAAGGTTACCAAGCATGTTTTTGAAAGAAAAATATAATATTCCAAGTATAGCTATGTAACCTGAAAGCAAAATCATATCGGCAGTGAAGAAAAAATGACTAAAATACATGCAATGCAAAATAAAATGAGGAACGGTAACAAATAATTCTAAACAAACAAAAGTAACAACACATTACCATGGATTCACATAATTAAATAATATATGCTCTTAAAAGAATAAACAGTTGGCCGATAAGTAGTTAATAATATGCATCTACCGTCTTCCATTTAAAGAATAAATAGTTCGCACAAGTATTTATAAGTTTCGAGAAAAACTGATCAAAGCAGCAAGAATGACAATAAAAAACAAATAAAGAGGTGTAGACCATCAAAACTTGAACCCCATGAGTTATTATTGCATGATGTGTCCTAGAAATATTCAGTACATATTTCAAGCCAAGAGAACGGATTTTGCTGCGCATACCTTGGAAAACAACATGTATATAAGACTTGGGCGACCGACAAACCCGACGCACAGTTACACACATAATTCCCAGAGAAAAGAATAAAAAAATAGACTCATTTTCATTCTTTTAGAATGCTGCTTTTTTACTGTATTAGATCTTACTCTTTCTGCTGAAAATTAGGTACCTAAAGGTCTTGAAATGGGGATTGGAACAATGTCAGAAGGAGAGAAAGCAACAGCATTTGTTACGGGTCCATATTTAACTCCATCACCTTTAGTGTGTCTTCATTTGAATGCGTTGACGAAGTTCACTTTGAGGTGGAGCTTGTCCATTTCATTCAGGTTTGTGAATGCTTAATTTGTGATTATCTGACCAAAGCTCATTTGATTTTGTATTTTATTCTTGGGAATGCGCAGACCAATTTCTAAAGCTATATATCATTAATGACTTGTTCATAAGATCCTCCATCTAAAGCTTTATTAATCCAACGTGTTTTTTTTCTAATGCTTCGTTGCCGTTGAATTGATATTTGTTGTTCCTCGATTCCGTCATAGATTTTGTATATCCTTGCTACATAAATCATCAATCTCCACAGTCCTGTTAGGGAACAAGGTTACTAGACTCGAGTTTGGACTTACTTGAATTACATCATAGTCATAGGATGCTTCTTCTTCAACCATAAAGGAAGTGGCTTAGGGTCTTTTATTTTTATATACTGCTATCTACAACAGGGGCATTACACTACTGCGCATCCAAGAATCCTCGCATAGGGTCATCTTATTTTCAATCGTTTATTAATGCTTTCATTTACCTTTACTTAAGAGTCTTCCTATCCCATAAAAAGTCCAATACCCCATACCCCAAGACAACCATTTTAACATAATTTACAGCCATATTAATTTAATAAAAAAGGAAAATAGTCCTGGGCCTAACTTGGGGTGGGTACAATTTATGAGACCAGAAAAGAGGAACAAGACTGAGACCACAAAATTCTCAAAAGGCGATTCTGTGAGTTTCTAGTGATCGATGGGTTTTGATTTCTCAAAAATTTGGGATTCACATCACTTTAAAACATGTAACTCATGCTTGCTACCTTGCCGACATTGTAAATTCAGATGATATCCGGATCAAACATGTCAAATAATGATCCTTGATCATTTGATGGCCCGATACCAGCACATGTCAACCCCAGATTTATGAAATTTCAAAATCCGTCATTCACTCAGAATTCAAAAATCATCTTTCGATTCATGAACAAAGAAGAGGAATTAGTCCCCAATCAAAAAATCTGATTGTTAAACATGAGTGTGACCTAGACCAAATTTGTCAGTAATAACAAGATAAAATTCTTCGAGCAATACTTGAAGAAGAGCGACGTTTTCCTGGAAAACTAGAGAGAAATTCTTTCTAAAAAGATAATTTTTCAATCATCAAAATGCACTAAGATATTAAACAAAAGTATTGTCCCATTGAATAGGTCAAATACTAAAACTAAAATTACATAATTAAATAATTACGAAACATCAACCATCTTCCTTTACAAGCTTAGGAAATCTGATGAAAAAGTTTACGCAGCAAGGCTATAAAAAAATCCACTACAAAACTGAGGAACAAATTCAGCAGTCGTGAAGGATTAGAAAATACACGTTGTTGGATTAATAAAGCTTCGCATCGAGGATCTAATGATTAGGTCACTAAAGCTATCAATTCATGTGAAAATTTTATCTTTTTGGTAAAAAATAAATGGAATAAAAAGAAGATTCAAGACGAATCTCTTCGAAGAAAAAGGCAATGATATGATCAAGGAGTGACCATCAAACACAAATAAATTTGAAAAATGTCTTATCCAAAAACATTAAATCAATTCAAATTGAAATCTAAGCACTCGATAAAAAGCTTCTCACGATGGTTGTCAGATCACTTCATTCCTCTACAATGGCGCCATAACTTGTGACAGTTCGACCATCATGTTATCATCTAACATAAAAAGAAGAGATTGAAAGACTAGTCAAAGATGTTTGGCCTCAGGGGCCACCCTTACATAATCTGTGTTTTGGTAAGACTATGAGATATTGAAATGGTTTGGGGGTGGGTAGACTCAACTAATTGTTCTTCGTTATGTAATCCTTTGTGGATTTATCCTTCTATTCTCTTAACTTTCCAGTCGCTTTATCAGTTTATGATAGACTGAATCAATCTGGTATTAAAGCAAGTTGATCGTTGCAAATAGAAAAAATGGCAAGGCTCTCTGACACAGAAGAGTAAGAGGTTGGAGAAGGTTTATATGGCGCGGTAGCAGAACTAAAGCAGCTCTCCTAGCATCAACAAAGGAAGATTGTTGCACTCGATTCAGTGGAACAACGACTCCACATGTTAGAAGAGAATCGATCGCAAGGAGTAAGAGATTGATTGTTTAAAATATTTTAAGTCTTGTCATTAATATTTATAGCATAAGTTTTGCTACTTTCGTAAAATCTTTAGCAATGATTATTTATTCCTATGCTTTTATTTGTTGGGATTTTTAGCATTCAAAAAAAGATAATTTTTTGAAGGTTATAGAAATTATGAAATTGTTTTTTAGTTTTTCAGTGGTTTCAAATTTGTCGAGCGAGACGCGTCAGTAAAGTCTATTCTCATTTGGCCAGTCTTACTAGGGACTCATTATCTTGAGTGGCCACGCGTAACACAGTTGTACTTTGACAGGAATTGCAAAGCAATTACAAAAATATCATATGAAGGGCAAGAGCCCCTATGAGCAAAAACAAAAACAGATGCTGTGATGAAATAAACATCATATACTAACCAAAGGAGAAGATAAAAAGAAACAAAGAGCGTACTCGAATGAAATGTTTCGTGAAGACAATTTATGGTGGAATATCCAAGAGAAGCGAGGTGAAGAAGCTAACCCAACGCTTGCATTAAACTTAAATATATTTACAACTTAAATATATTTGCATTAAACTTGTTTGGTTTTGCGGGTCAACCCAAACAAGTTTCCACCCTTACTTTGCAGCAAGACAGGATGATTTAGCGTAAGTATGGTTAGTTATAATTGAAGTGGAAATAGTCATAGAATCTGTAAGCTTGATCAGTAAAGATAATGCAGCTGATTGTCACCAATGTACTTTCTACCTAAAGAATAAATTGCATACAGTTGTGGAAAAATAAAAAGAAATTTGTAATTTTCACCTAACATTACACACGTAAAAGTTAAAAAAAGAAGTTGATTTAAAATTACTGTGATGAGATGTTATCAGTTATGAGCTAAACATAATAAACACTAAAGGTGAATACGTACGAAAAAATTAGAAGAATAGAAGAGTCGTTTGAAAATGATACGGCAAAAATAGTGGAAAAGAGAATATGGAACTGGGCAAGTCTAATCCGCTGCAGTTTGTTCTTCTCAGATTTTAAGATTTTGTTCAATCCTGTTTTTATTTACGTGAATGTGATCTATAAGATTACTGTGTTTTCTTTTCACGATAACAAATAGTCAAATACAAGATCAGAGTTCATTTTCCGAATAAAAATCATAATTGGTGTCTATTGTTTGGAAAAACTGCTCTGATTCGTAAATTCGTTCGATTTTGGCTGAGAAATAAAAGTCTGTGTTTGTTAACCATTGACAACTCAGTAGATCCCACTACCACGGCCTAAAATGGACTTCCGCCCAACCATGCAATTCAACGGCACCAAATTAGAAGGAGGACCACAAAAATCAACCTGATTTCTCTCCCTCCCTCTTCCTCCTTTCCTGGTTTAGACAGAGGAGGAAAGAGAAATAGGTTACTTGGAGAACTCGGCTGTCTTCTTCTTGACAATATTCGTTCTGTTTTGTCCAATTTATCTGCCGCTCTTGCTATTTTCTCAACACTTTGAATTTGAACTTCTGGAGAGGAACTGAAAATGCCTTTCGGTTTCAGCTCTTATATGCGCAGAGAAGCTTGAATTTGAAAATTTTGGAAGATGTCCAACAAAATGGTGAACAACATAATATCAGTGAACAAAACAGACGAGACAGTCGTCTGCTATGCACCGTCAATGATAACCACAAATGGTATTTGGCAAGGAGACAACCCTTTGGATTATGCCCTTCCCCTCTTTGTTTTGCAGTTGACAATGGTGGTCGTCCTGACTCGCATCCTCGTCTTCCTTCTCAAACCATGCCGCCAACCTCGAGTAGTTTCGGAAATCTTGGTAATAATCGTTTGTATATTTGCTTGCATTTACGAATCTTGGTTTAATCCCAGAAGCTGCACCGTCGTTTAGATCTCGATGATCGCGTGGAGAAATCCTGAATGTTGATGGTTTTGACCTTTGGACAAAGTTAATCGTTTCTTATCGCAGTTGTAAAATGATCTTCTCGGCGACCGCATGGTTGTCGAATGTTTCTCTTTGTTATAAAACGATTTGATATTGCTTTAGTTCTTGACAAATGATGCATTGTTGATGGCTATTGATGTTTGTTTGGTTTGTTCAAATGTTAAAAGGGTGGCGTAATATTGGGCCCTTCAGTTCTTGGAAGGAACGCGAAATTTGCGCAGGCAATATTTCCGCTCAGAAGTGTGATGGTGCTGGAAACAATGGCGAATGTGGGTCTTCTTTATTTTCTTTTCTTAGTGGGAGTGGAGATGGACCTGTCCGTAATACGAAGAACAGGTCGAAAAGCAATGGCCATAGCCATAGGAGGAATGATTCTTCCCTTCTTGATAGGAGCCTGCTTCGCCCTCATCTTTCATAGATCAGATCCCACAATGAGCAAAGGCACTTTCATTCTGTTTCTGGGCGTCGCCCTCTCTGTCACCGCATTTCCTGTTCTTGCGAGAATTCTTGCGGAGCTCAAACTCATCAACACCGAGCTTGGAAGGATTGCAATGGCGTCAGCACTTTTCAATGACATGTGCGCATGGGTACTTCTAGCCATAGCCATTGCTCTTTCGGAAAATCAAACTACTTCTTTCGCGTCACTGTGGGTCATTTTATCAAGCACAGCCTTCGTTTTCTTCTCCATCTTGGTCATTCGGCCCGCCATTGCCTGGATAATTAGACGGACGCCTGAGGGTGAGCCATTCAGCGAGTTCCACATCTGTCTAATTCTCACGGGGGTGATGGTCTCGGGGTTCATCACGGACGCCATCGGCACGCATTCGGTGTTTGGTGCGTTCGTGTTCGGTCTGATCATTCCGAACGGACCACTTGGGGTGACGTTGATAGAGAAGCTGGAGGATTTTGTTTCAGGGCTGCTACTGCCTCTCTTCTTTGCCATTAGCGGGCTCAAGACAGATGTGACCACCATCAAAGGGCCAGGGACTTGGGCAATTTTGCTTCTCGTCATTGTTCTTGCATGCGGGGGTAAAGTTGCAGGCACTCTCTTGGTTTCCCTTTTCTACCAGATGCCTTACAACGAAGGAGTTTCGCTCGGGCTGCTTATGAACACTAAGGGCCTCATCGAGATGATCATCCTTAACGTTGGAAGAGACCACAAGGTGCATCTTTTCTCTCTTGTTTTTAAGATTGTCTTGCCCTAGACGCTTTTGGAAGAGCGTTTCTAAACATGAAAGCCGTTGCAGGTGTTGGACGACCAGTCATTTGCGATCATGGTAATAGTGGCCGTAGTAATGACAGGGATAATAACCCCGATCGTGACCGTGATTTACAAGCCGGCGAGGAGGTTCATACCCTACAAAAAGAGGACAATCCAGAGGTCGAAACCGGATTCGGAGCTCAGGATCTTAGTATGTATTCACACCCCTAGAAACGTCCCCACAATCATCAATCTCCTCGAAGCCTCCAATCCAACCAAAAGATCCCCTATCTGCGTCTACGTCCTCCACCTGGTCGAGCTCACTGGTCGAGCCTCTGCCATGCTCATCGTCCACAACACCCACAAATCAGGCCGCGCCTCCCACAACCGAACCCAGGCTCAGTCTGACCACATAATCAACGCCTTCGAGAACTACGAGCAGCATGCCAGCTGCGTTTCAGTTCAGCCCCTCACTGCCATCTCTCCTTATTCCACCATGCACGAAGACATATGCAACTTGGCAGAAGACAAGAGAGTGGCATTCATCATCATCCCATTCCACAAGCAGCAGACTGTGGACGGAGGAATGGAAGCGACAAACCCTGCATTCCGAACCGTGAACCAGAACGTGCTAGCCAATGCACCTTGCTCGGTGGGGATTTTGGTTGATCGAGGCCTGAGTGGCTCGAGTAGGTTAGCTCCTAATCAAGTCTCCCACAATGTTGTGGTTCTCTTCTTTGGTGGTCAAGACGACAGAGAAGCTCTGTCGTACGCATGGCGGATGTCGGAGCATCCAGGAGTCAGCCTAAGCTTGATGCGGTTTGTCGCCGGAAAAGACTCGTCAGAGCCTTCCAGGCAGCCCGAGATGAACCCAAGTGAGCTTACAGTTGCTACAGACGTGGAAAAAGAAAAGCAGCTGGACGAAGAGCTGTTGAGCGAATTCAGGATGAAAAGCATAAGCAACGAGTCAATTGCGTATACGGAGAAAGTGGTCAACAATGGGGAAGAAACAGTGGCATCGATACGATCGATGAACAACATTCATGATTTGTTCATCGTCGGGAGAGGGCAGGGGATGGTGTCGCCGCTCACGGCTGGGCTGACAGACTGGAGCGAGTGTCCGGAGCTGGGCGCCATCGGAGACTTGCTTGCATCCTCTGATTTTGCAGCCACTGCTTCGGTGTTGGTTGTGCAGCAGTACATTGGAGCTGGGCCGCATGGTGAAGGAGTAGGGACCCCTGATAGCCCTGGCCACCAGGCCAGCGGGCACTTCAACTCATGGCAGATGAATTCCAGGCCTCAACCAGTCTTCTCCAAATGAAAAATAACACTAGAAGAACATTTTGGTTTTTATTCTCTCTCTCTCTCTCTTCTGTTTCTCCTTGTCCTTTTTCCTGGGATTATGTTCGAACTGGAAATGTAGTCAATGTTCCTTTTCTAGGCTTCTTCTGGGGTTTCAGATGAACAATTTGGATGAGTTTTGATCACCAAATATATGGATGTCAATGCCCTCTACGAAGCAGCCAATACGTTTGCATAACCCTAATGGCAAGACTTACAATAATGATATATTAAACATTTTATGCAAATTCGAGTTTCGTTTCACAGCATGTTACAATGATAAAAGCTATGTTATCGGACAAGAGATTAATTCAGCCTTTAACTTAGAACGGAACTCCGTATAAAGATCTTTTACAAACCCATGTGCTAGTTGGACGATTGGTTATAATGAAGACGTTGTCCATCCAGGCAGAGTTCAAACATAATAAATAAGCGCCTTCATATATCTAGAATAGAGTACAGCTAGGGATGCGTATTCTCTTCCTACGCGTTTCTGATCTGCATTGCGCTCGCAAGAATGCTGCACAACTTGTCACACAGACCCACGTCGAAGGGCGACATCATAATGCTCATAATCCCACTAGAAAACTAGCTTGGTTAACAACACCGTTTTCATTCCTTAACCGTACAACCCTTATATCATCGACTATTGTAGGTTGTGAGTAACGTTAATCGAGGACCATGCGAGGCTACATGTTTCAGAGGAAAAAGAACCCCGTTGACACTTACTTCTAGGATTGTCGTAGGTTGCTATTATTTATCCAACTTGCATTTCTGCCGTGCGGCCTCAACGTACTGTTCTGCTAGTTTCTTCACCTTCTCACCCTCCTTGATCAGGAAATTTGCATTCTTGTCTTTCGAGTGGTATCGCATAACCTTATAAGATGCTTTCAACGCTGCCCATTTGTATGGTTCAGTCGTAATCGCACCACTTTTGCACAGCGGTCCTATATGCTCTTTGATGTAGGCAATCACCTGCAAGAACAAAAGTCCCAAAGGCATAAAACAACACCTCAGCTCAAGAATCTTATATCCAAGTGTCTGTAAGAAATGAAGAGGATTCGAAGCTGATATGATCTTAACTGATATAAATTGATCATTGATCGAATGCAGAATATAAAAAAAAGTAACGATAGAAATAGAAATTTGACGCGAAGTCGACAGACGATTGAACCTTAGCTTAGAAAGAGCTTAAAACCCAAAACAATAACGCGACTAAAAACATTGGATAGGAAAGATGCCATAAACGAAGAAATTATGTTTGATAAGTCAGAAACGACGCTGCTCGACTTGCAATGAAAGACCGAACAACACGTTGAAAAGAAGAAGTTATCTCACAATATGATTCACAAAATTCAAGTTGATTTCAAATGATAAATCTAGTACATATTTATAGGACTAATTTCTCTTCTTCCAACCTCACCTACTTTTTCACTCACTTTCTGAAGATCTCTAGAAAAGTATTTAGTGCGTATTTCGGCCAACTCTCCATTATCTTTCTTTGGCTAAGTGGCATGTATTTCCACGGTGCTTGTTTTTCCAATTATGAAGCATGGCTAGGCGATCGTACTCACATTGCTACTCATCACTTCAATGCACCAAACATCATCAATGCAGACATGGCTGAAATAAATATTTCAATTAGTAAGGCAAAAAACCGCAGTGCACATCCAAGTTCATTTTAAAGTTCTTAATAGAGGTTCTTGATGAAATAACAATAAAACATAATAACAATAGATCATGAAACTTCACCATCAATTTAAGCACTTGGGATGAGCAGACAAGCACAAAAACAAGAATAGAAACTTGAGGAAAGCATGGATAACTAAATGAAGCAAAGAAGCAGGGCATTTCTGCAGACCCTCTTAAAGCCATCATCTCATTGTTCGGCTATGAACATAATGTCAACGACGAAACTTGAGGAAAACCAGAAATTGACGTGCTTAACTTCATAAGCATACGGAATAACATGAAACACCACAGGGAAAAGACGATGAAAATGAAAAAACAAAAAGACATCTACGTCAATGGAGAAGAAGAAAAAGGAGAGAGAATACAAATTTATTTTGCTTAGAGGATCCAAAATTTAATTTCTTCAGAGGCACCAGATGGAATAAAATCGAGTTGTGTTGTATGATCCATAGAAGATCCTAAGTAATTAATTTGCCAAGGAAATTAAGGGCGGGCGGAGAGAGAAAGACAGATTTATCCAGCTGCTGAAGAGAGAGTTTCGCAGTCGAGACGTGTATTGGGAGAAGAAACTTGAGAATGGGTCTGCTCTGTATGGTGATATGCTATGGAGGTGAGAGAAGATAGAGACTAATAGAAGGGGCTTTCGAGAATGGGCTTTCGAAATAAAGCAGCTAACTCCTTGTTTGCCAAACAGCGGATAATCTAGATGCATCCAGATTCCAGAGACCCTGCCCCAATCCCCAGCACTCAAAAAAACATATTAAAGTACTGTGTCGAATTGGACTGACCATATATTCCTCCCTCAATACATAAATGCAAAACAGAGGCCAATTGCAATAGTAGAAACTAGAAATTGCATCAATAGAAAGCCACTAAACATAGGCGATGAAAACAACTCCAAAGAACGTCACTAGATCCAAAGGAAAAGCACACTAGAATTTCCGTCACTCCTCTGTCTATTGAAGATTGAACTGGCGAAACTGGAATACACAGATAAAAAATAGATGGTAGCTATCATATGATTTGTGTTTTCTAGTTTGCAAATGAGCCTCTTCCGCTGCCCCACGGGAGCCTTCGTTTGAAACCTCCATTGTTTTGCATGCCATTGCTCCTGCCTCGCACGGTATTGCTCACATGAGATACCATCTTCATCCGCTGCTCCTTCATGTTTGCAAAGCGCGAGTCAAGAGTTTGAGGTTTCTCTTTAGACAACATCGCCTGCTTCCGTTGCTGTCGTGGGAACAACTGCGTAAAATAAACAGTGATGAGATTCTAGGACAATTGCTCTTTTGTATTTTCCATAGACAAATACGAACAGTGACACGTAAAAGAGACCATCGAGCAAAATTCTAAGACAATCGCTTCTCCATCATTACATCCTTTTACAATCATAGAAAAAAATTATAATAAAATCATACCATCGTGCCAAAGTCTCCATTTGCAGCTTCCCTCTGCCCCAGGGGGACGCCAAACCTGTACCAAAAATAAACATGGTCATTTGAGAAAAAGACAATATATGAGGGGAACCAATAAGATTTCGAAAATTCAGAATCGTCATTGTTGGTAAAACAGAACTCTTTTGGGCGTCAACACTGAGTTCAAAGCTTATGACAGGAGCATCTTACTTTCACAGAAGAAACTGTTCAATGATAATGACATCAGACGATAACCAAAAATCAGAATTAGAAATTTCAGTTCCAAGCCCCAATTGTCAAAACAATGTTATACTTGTAATTTAGCAGCTACCACCAAAGAATTTTTCCAAAAACAAACAAGAACCATAGCAGAAGCTTCTGTAGAAGTTGATCTGTACAGTAGCCCATCACGTGCAAATCATAGAAAGAATGGCCTGAGAAGCAGCAGCATATAACATTTCACACAACGTATGCTAGAGCAAAGAAAACTGTAATATACTTTGCTCCATAATGCCAGGTATTTACATCTTAATCAGCTCATGTAATCTTAAAAGGAAGAAACTCAATATTCACCGAGTCAAACTGAAAAACGCAAAGATAACAAGCTCAGTTTGCATCAGCAAAATAAATGGGAGACATCATTCCATTCAAGTATCTTCTTCATTCTAACTCAATATCCACATACGACGAAACCACAAGGAAAGTGACTTGACAGTTTGCATCAGCTTAGTAAGCAGGAGCAATCTCCCATACAAGAAGATTATTCCTTGGCTTACAATAAAATAAACATAAGGAAATGACATACCAACATCTTCCCTCTTCAGAAAATTGCAAGTTAGGCACAGGTACATTACTTATTCTATTCTTTGGAAAACTCTACACAGAGAGCAAAAAAAGATGGACCCAGAAGGACCAATCAAGCCCAGTGCAGAAACAATTACACCTTCACACAGATCCATTGAGAAATTTTGGATGCACATTTGTCATTGGAGATTGCATAAAACAACTGACTTTGTAAATGGAACATATTATCAAAAACATGAGGCAGCACGCTTGAATAATTTCAAAACATTAGCTACTTCAAATGTAATTTGAACACCGAATAAAGAATCTTCTCTTCCTTTATCATCAGCAGATAACCAATAAAATGTACCCAATCGAGAATGTACAATACAAAACTATAACTCCACAACTTCAAACCCCAAAACCAGAGACAGTGAAAACGGAAGCACTCACTGATGATACTAAAAATGGTTTTATCAACTGCCATACTTGCATTTTGCAACAATGACTACCCATATTCAACCGTCCAACATTATATGTGTGTGTATATAAACCAGAAAGACAGCTAGGGGTCATCCATAGTAGCAAAGGATGTGTTTACCTGCAATCAAAGCATCAATAAAAGAAACAAAGACTCTTCACTGGAATATAAAAACATGACCATAGAAACAAAACATGCCGGGATTATTTTAAACCTTGTTGTTCTCGAATTGGCTGCTCTGCTATGACCTAAAAATCCATTGGAACGAGGAGCAACAGCAACCTTTTTTGCAACCTCAGTAGCCAAAGAGAAGTGATTATTTTGAAAATGCGACCTTCTTTGTGCTAAAACCCCCTAATGATGATAAATGTATTCCAAAAAAATGTTATGACTGGAGCAAGATATTCCAGCTGAAACGTGGAACTAGCAGATACCTGTCTAACAGAGGATCTTGAATCCAAAAATTGTTGAGCCTTTGAAGATCTATCTTTCACAGCATTACTTACAGCTTTTTTCTTGTTGGTCTACGATAAAAAAGATATTTTAAAATCAGAAAAAGGTAATGCCATTAAAACGAACAAATGAATTATAAAAGTAGATTTGCAAAGGAAAATTTACTTACCAAAACCCTTGGATGCTTCTTACCCTTTGTTCCAGTGCTTTTAGACATTTTGATAATGTCATCTGGGTCAAAACAGCGTTTGGTGAGGGAGAGAAGTAAGAGAATTCTAAAAGAAAAAAAATGCAAGACAAGAGCTTTTTAAACCAACCTAAAGTCATATCCATTTTTTTCTCAGTAAGAGCAACCGCTTCGGTCGAAATTGGTTTACCAGCCATCTGAGAGAAAATTAATGCAAGAAATAAGAACTATTCCGAGTTTGAGTACTTTCCCAAATATATTCTAAAAGCTCAACAGAAAAAGGAGTTTGATAAACATTGACAGTTACTGAATGGCAATTGTAATAACAGCAACTGCACATGAGTTATGTAGCAAATTGAAAAAAAAAACATGTTAGACAGAGTGAGACTGATTTGAGTCACAAACAATCTCAGGCGGAATCCTCTAAAACACCAACTGAAACTTATAACAGACACACCAGGTTTCAGAAAACAAGGATGGTAGACACCAAAAATTTGTATAACTAAGTAGCCGATATTCAAATTGGAGAACCTAAAGAGATGTATGGATCACATACAAATATATGCGCGCACCAATGATAGCTCTAGCTGAGGAGAAAATAGGAAAAGAAAGGTTTAGGGGACAGAAAAAAGAGCTTGCAGTATACGCGATGGATGAGGACTATTGAGAAAAATAAGAAAACCTATATTTACTAGCTAATTGAAAACAAAAAAAAACGAAAAGAAGCAGGAAGAAGAAAATATTGTATAGGGAAGAAAGAAAGATGAGGAAAGGAAAAAAGCAGTAGGGAGAGAGGAGCGGAGGAATAAACTGACCGCCATTGAAGACGAGAAAGGGGGATTTACAGAGAAGAAAGACGTAGGGCTGAGAGAGAGCGCGGAAACCCCGAACGAAAGGAAAGGCGACTAGGCGAGGGAGCAGGCAGAGCCAAGGGAATAAATTCGAAGAAGAGAAGACTGAAGAGGGGAAGCCCAGAAACCCATAAGCCCAGAAGCCCAAGCCCGTCTTGCACGCGTTACTTATTGAGAAACGAATCCTCGTGCCATATTTATTAGCAAAGAGAAATTGCATTGGGTAGCCCAATCTGTATCACTGTGTTATTCGTGTTTTCGCTTTAGTCAGAGCCCCGTGGAAGCTCCCATTGGCATTCAGCGCATACCTCACCACCCAGCAGCGCACTCTGGAAATAACAGCATTGTACTTTGCTATAGCATAAATTTCGGAATCCTGGGGCATGATTGCGCTATTATTTTGACATCCCAATTTATTCTTACAATGCAGTTATGCAATCTGTGTTAGCAACTTGACCCGTCGCTCAATCAACACAAGAAGTTCAACTTTATCTCCATCAACTCAGACCAAGAGAGCAGATCAGTTGTCCCCGTAGAGCCATTTCTCTGCGTTGCTTGAGTAATTCACCAACTCCTCTGGTTTGAACCACAAGTTGATTTCATCTTTGGCAGTCTCTGGACCATCACTCCCATGGATGATATTTCTGCACACCCAACACTCATCACATTGTTACTTCTTCCAATAACTATTCTAATCTATTCCAGCAGTCGTTTAATTTTCCACTACCTTCCCACAACAACAGCCAAATCGCCTCTTATCGTTCCTGGTTCAGATTTTTGCGGATCCGTCGCTCCAATAAGCTTTCTACCGTACTTTATCACCCCTTCCCCTTCCCACACCTGCAACAATGAGCAAGTCAATTCATTATCAGTCCCAACTGAAATCTGTAGCTTCTGACCTTAGTTTCTTTTACTAACCATGGCAATGACAGGGCCGGAGCTCAAAAAGTTGCAAAGCCCATTAAAGAAGGGTCTTTCTTTCAGATCATGATAATGCTTCTGGGCAAACTCCTTCGAAGGAATCACCACTTTTATTGCCACCAGCTTGAACCCTTTCCTTTCGAACCGCGAAATTATTTCAGAAATCTATGTAAGATAAAAACATCTCAGTCGTATGACATACAAAACAAGCTTATGAAAACAATTACATACGTATACATCCATCAAACTAGTGAAACCATCTTAAGGAAATCATGTACAAGTGCCAAACATCTTCGTGTCCCTTAATGTTCTTTTCAGGAATATAAATTTGGAGACAAAATACAGCAACACATTTGGACAATTTCACATGATACCTTGATCAAAAGTGGTGACCAGAAATATAATTCAAAGGTTCAAACTCTTACCAACCCTCTCTGCACTCCATCAGGCTTGATGGCAATGAAGGTGCGCTCCAACTGGATAAAGAAAATAAGTTAAAGTAATTTATCCCTGAACAGATTTTCTTAATGTGAAAAAAATTAACTTATAATCACAACCCTGAGGGGGATAAAACAAACACTACTGCCTACTGTGACGGATGAAAATAAATACAAAAGCTTAGTAACATTTGTACCTCTGCAGCATAGGCCTCCTGCTCCTGAAGCATGTATGCTACATGTATATGCAAAAGAAAAAAAAGCAAATGAATAACTTCATTAAAAGATTGGGGGCAAAACAACTGGAAATACATATTTTCAAAAGAAATCATCATGAAATGAGTTGTGTTTACTATGAAGCCACGAACTAGGACAGACAGGTACGGATATAAATAAAATTCAAAGCTTCACTCCTATTTTCATAACAATGAAGCACATTCAGTCACCACATGATCGTAAATTCTTTATAGGAAACACAAAAATGTGCAATGAAGTGATAGGAGTTACTAAACCACCGACATTTTCAAAGAAAAACAAGATTAAACACATACACATTCCACACTTGAGTACATAAAATAGACATTACATATAGAGCAACCAGAATTTAAGATTCTGCTCTCCTTACCCATACCAAACTAAAAATTATCATATAATAACAGTAAGAAATCATTTTCATCATCCCCCATTTCATCAATTATGCGAACACATTATCCAAATTATCCTTATTAGATTCATATTTATGAGAAATTGAACATTTTTCATCACATTGGTGGCTCTAGCTCTTTGCCATTTGATCTTGTAATTTAGAATCTACTAATCTCTTCAAAGATTGCTCCAGAATTTTCTGCTTTAATCACAGAATTTTCAATTTGAAATGAGCACAAATTTATCACTTGAGCAGTGCTATTGGATAGGCTAGAATCAGACTGGTTCTTATATTAGATTGAATTCCCAAGCCTCCCATGTTATTTTCATCCTCTACCCTGTGGGATCACAAGCATCATTTGGTCAATCCTATAGTTCTCAGCACAGGTATCTCTACAATTTATTTCATAACTCAAACCGTCCACAAGCTGAGCCTCTAAGATGGACTTCCGTACAAGAACCAAAGGAGAATCAAGTTTCTCAATCTGCTTCCTTACTCTCACATTGAAGTTTCTTGTTGCAGAGCCAAAAATCATTCCTCCAATGAGCCCCCCTAAGCAAAATTGGTCAAACTGCTGGAGCTTGACGTCGCCCCAAATTGGGAAAGGGCATCGAAATTTATGATTAAAATTTATTTATGATTAAAGCTTACTGGTAGGATAGCCTCTCAAGACTCAACATACTCGGGATACATTGTCTTGTAAAAAAATCGTGGCTTACATACGAAAAAAGTATATTTATTATACAGTAAATTACTTTATCTACTCATTTTAGCTTCATTTTCAATTTTAGATACTATGCAAATCGACAAGAGTGCCACAGGCCCACAGGAGGAGGATGCCTCAAAATAAATAATGTGTTAAAGAAGAGGAAAATATAAACTATTGACGGAACCTGCAGCAGTAAGGCTAAGTACTCCTGAAACCCATCCCCTAGATGCATTCTTTGAAGCAGCCAAGCGATAATTGGACGTTATGTACGAAAGAGTTCCATACAAAGACAATGCTGATGCTGCAGCAACCGTTCTGCCTTCTGCAGTAGAGAAAAGTTGTGAAAATTAAAGTGTTGACAAGAAACATGTGCATACTTGAACGTGATATTAATTAATGAATCAGCTATTTCTACAACGCAGAGAGAAAAGGAGAAACTTGCAATGCAATGAAAATGGGCAGTGAAGATGTCCGCGCTAATAGATAAAAAGTAGGAGGAATGAAATATTGAAGAAAAGGTCAAATCAGCTGAAAATGATGCAAATAAACATTACAAAAAAAAAAAGAAGAAGAAGAAGAAGGCAAGTGGGAAAGAGGCAGACGGTGATACCAGAAGAAAAGCGGGAGGCTTTAGAAGCAGAAAGGAGAAATCGAACAGCTCTAGAGGCAGATCTGGAAAGTGGGGAGGTCATGTTTGGTAGAGAGAGACGAGTGGCGGCAAATGGAAAAAGGAGAGAGGGAGGGGGAGGTAAAGAGAAGAGAAGAGATTGGGCGGAAAGAAATCCGACCGCGCACTCGGTTAACACGTGGGCTCAATCGGAAGGTGAGATGCGGTTCGCAGGGGGATTGGAGCAAACCAATTACCAACCCAGCGAGATTCAGGCACGCTGTTAATTTGTTATAGCTTAATCTTATAGCCTATAGGAGGAAGGTGTCGGTGGTTTTGGGCTGGGCATCCAACCATGATCCAACATTTTGGGTTGGGCCCTACCAAGGATTTCATGACACGGCTTTAGAAAACGATCAGAATATGGAGGGTCCATGAAAATCCATTCAAGAGTTCAATGTTAGGAACCATACTAGTAAAAGACGTTAATATTTGGAGACTCCTGAGTCAGATTAGGATGTTCTTCGTGGAGCCAATCCTATAATCTCCAACACTTTTAAGCTTCGAAGGACATACCAAATAGTTGATCTATGGTTCATCCAACAAGTAACTTACTGAATTATCAAAGGACGTTTCGGCCTTAATATCTATTCATAGAAACATCTGGTAGCCTCTATTTGTTCTGGTTACAAGTTATGAGACAATTATGTCGAGCATTAAAGCTCTTTTTTTGTTCATGACGACTATGTCCCCACTTTTTTAAGAGAGAGAACATTTCCAATCTTTTAAACCCTTTAACTCAAGTTCAGCCATTAATGTTTACATAACTATGCATTTAAAGCCTTTAAACTCCTCAAATTAAAATTTCCAGTTATTGTTGAATTGTGGTCTTATGTGTATAAATGGTATGAGTTGTTTCCCGATAATCAGCGAACCTAGGGAGGAAGGAGAGAAAAGAACAATAGTTACGCGGATTGATGAGCTAAAGAAGAAGATACGAGGACAGCAAAAGAATCAAGTAAGATAAAAGATATGTCATCACAAGGTAAACTCTTAAACCTTAAAATGTGTGAAAGTTTTTTAATTTCATAGATTGTTGCGTAATAGCGCTTTGCGCAACGAAGATGTTTCTACACATGGTTCGCGACAATTAAGATAGGGTCATTAGTCAACAATTGTAATATAGTCCTATTATTTCTCCGCTTCTTAAAGCGCTCATTGTCCTCGAGGTGGGAAAATATAAAATTTGTATGCTTCAATCCAATGAGGTTTAAAACATAGGATTTTTGTTGAATTTGAGTTTGTAGCTAGGAATGGGCTTAAACTGGAAGTGTGCTGCAGCATGAAAAGCCCAAATTTCCTTCCAGCCCTAACCTCCCCTTGATGCGCTACTCTCTCTCTCCCCTGCCGCAGAAGCGTTGCTCTTCTGCCTCATTGTAACCTGATTCTTTTTTACCATCAATCTTGATTTTTCTCAAAAACAGCAATCCTTCTTCTCCGTCGAGTTTTTCCATCTCAGAGTGGTTGATCAAGAGTTTCTCGACCAGCGAAAATTGACGCACCAGTTTCTCGTTCTCTCCCGCACAGAAACAACTGTCTTCAACCCCGTAATCTAATCTTTCAACATTTATTTTTGATTCTGCCATCAAGAACACAAATCCTTCTTCTCCATCAAGATTCTTCGACTCACGGTGGTTGATCTAGGGTTTCTTAATCTGCTAAACATCCAGACGTTCACAAGTCTGCTGATCGGACTTCGTTTCTTGGCCGTAGACAATTATTCGCTTCTGGATTCCGACAAAGTCATCCGGATTATCAATCTTGAGCTCTGACACCAGCTGGAACTTCGAATTGCCGCGGTGAAGTTCCTTAAGCGCTTCCGACGACCACAAAATTAAAGCTTTAATTTTCCGAACCCTAGACCTTCCGGTTTTTATTCCCGATCGATGATTCTGTTTTGAATTTTCTGACCTCCTTCCTCTATCTCTCAGCTGATAACTCGTTTTCTAGTAGTATAGTAATTCTCATGTCTTTGCTCTGAAATATATTCTGGTGAACTGGGTTTTTGATTTCTGCATCTTTACAGCCTTCCATGTAAAATTCAGCATACTAATTTTCTTCCCCTCATCTTTAATGTTCTTGAATTGCTCCTTTGTAACGGCTACCTTTTCTTCGTGCCACATCAGCCTCTTACCTCCGTAAATTTCGTTTGTTGTTTTCCCATTGAAACCATCTTAGTGCTGAGTCTTCAAGACAATTGATTGCAAGTTCAAATCTTTCTTGTTCTGAAAGCCGATTGATGTTGAAATACATGTCCATTTGGGAGAGCCATGGTTTGCCTATGCTAAAGATCGAAAGATCTAATCCTCTTAGCATAATTTCCCCAAAAATTGTCGGCTCTGTACCAAGGATCTTATCACTTGTTAATTAATAGAGCCCGATTTCATCGAGGGAACTCTCGCCCGCTTTGTCTCTCCGTGCTCGCTGATTCTGCGGAAATGGGAGCTCTGAGGGTTCTGAACAGGAAGCTCGCCCATCATTTCCTCATCTCTCCGCACCAACACTTCATAGCTTCTCAGTTTTCATCATTCCATAGAAAGCTTAGTTATTCCTCGTTTTGCTATGTATCTTCAGAAAATTCCTCGTCATTTTGTCATTCATGGCGATACCAAAGTTGCAGAACTCTTATTTTGGAGTCCGAATCTTCTGAATCGGTCAGGCTTTGGAGGCCCTCCAGCTCAGATTTGGGTAATTGTGGAATTCTTGTTTGCATGTGAATTTTGTTAACATAGAAGCTCGAGCAATGCTATCGAATGAAAACGCAACTCAGATATTGATAACAGGAATTGTTGAGGTTTGTTTGGATAGGCCCGAGGCAAAAAATGCGATTGGGAAGGACATGCTAAGAGGCTTAAGGCATACTTTGGAAGCCATTGAAGATGATTCTTCTGCTAATGTTGTACTCCTCTGTAGCTCAGTTCCTAAGGTGTTTTGTGCTGGTGCTGATTTGAAGGTGAAACCTTCTTTGTCCATTTGTTATTTTCGCAGTTATGGAAATTAATAGATTTTGACTTTGATTCGTGAAACAAGACAAGTTTTCCCTATTTACTTGATATTAGTTTTGCAGATAAGTCTGATTTTGGGGCTTTCCATTGAAACTAGATTTATATAACGTTTTTATGTGCTCGTCTCTTTTATATGCTTTTTATCAATTATGTTGTCCGTACCATTTGTATAGTGGATCCCAAGAAATATATGATAATAATCTCTATTAAACTTCTAATTTATAATGGCAGGAACGCATGACAATGACTGCAGCTGAGGTTCAATACTTTGTCAACAATCTGCGCACTACATTCTCAATCTTAGAGGTTGAGAATCACTTGCTTAGGATTTGATAAGTAATGGTCTGATCTGCTTGAAATTCTTAAAGAAACCAGAAGACGTTTAAACATTTTCCCATTCATCCCGTCATCAATTAAAGTTTTTATGCTTTGTATGACTCGAGTAGTAGTTGTCAATAGCTAGTTGGTTTTATTTTTACCTAATGGACCCTTGAAGTCATATTTACTAAGCTGGTAGATATTATGAGTCAGTAGTCAACTGGTCATAGCATTTACTCGTTGATATGAAGTCTCAGACTAAATTTCTCTGATTATCTTATTTAAATGTATTCAGTTTTGACTGTTGGAATGACATGAAGTCTTTAGTGTTCAGGCACTTCAAATCCCTACTATTGCTGTGATTGAAGGAGTTGCTTTAGGTGGAGGACTCGAAATTGCTCTATCGTGTGATCTTCGAATATGTGGTAAATCCTTTTTGACATCAATTTGGAGATTGCAACTTTTTATTTCATGTATCTACACAAGTATGACGATTCCAACTGTTGAACCGCTAGGAGAAAGTGCAATCCTTGGCTTGCCAGAAACAGGACTCGCTATCATTCCTGGGTATGTCCTAAAAAGTAAAAAGAACTTATTCTCATTTAGAAATTTATTCTCTTACAGTTATGTTTCTTAAAATTACTGTTTCTATAGTGCTGGAGGAACACAAAGACTTCCTAGATTGGTTGGAAAAGCGTTGGCAAAGGAGCTCATATTTACTGGTCGAAAAATTAATGGAAAAGAAGCCTTATCTATGGGTATTTATGCATTAACTTTTTTATATTTGATTTTAGTTATGTAATCAATCAAATGAGCATGAAAATTCAGGCCTTGTCAACTACTGTGTTCCGTCTGGTGAAGCTCGTCTGAAGGCACTGGAAATCGCACGAAATATAAATGAAAAGGTTGAAATTTCCCTTTCACGTTGCTACTAAAACATTGTCTTAAGATCAGAAGCATTAATGATAATATAGTGTCGTGAAAATTCTTTTGAACAATTTATTCTGTCTTGTCTGACTATCGCAATGTTTCTTGATATCATGCCACTAAAACTTTTAGAAGTTTACTTAGAAGATAAAAATTGCAACTCATTTATGAAAAGTCTGGGATTCTCAATCTTAAGTTGATGTAAACCATTGAAAGTACAGAATGACCTTCATTGTAATTTCTTCTCTGAGGAACCTCGAATGATACAAAATTTTAAGTTGATGGGTACCCTTCTGTCTCTGTCGCATCAATTCATCTCTTTGTTTTGGAAATTTGTTGAACAGGGTCCATTGGCATTGAGGATGGCGAAGAGAGCGATAAACGAGGGAACTGAGAGAGATATGGAATCAGGCTTAGCATTGGAAGAGGAGTGCTACGGAGAGCTTCTGTACACCAGAGATCGGCTTGAGGGCTTGGCAGCATTTGCGGAGAAAAGAAAACCCAGGTACACTGGAGAATAGCTACAATACTGATACCCGCTGGTTTGTTATGTCACCTGATCTGTCAAAAGGGGTTCTTTTAGGTACAAACAGTCTTTTTCTCGAGGAACTGCCACTCTTTGAATCTAGATCTCAGTTCTGCTTTCCTGAACTATTTACTGATTGACTGAGATCGTTTGTGAGTTTGATACGTGTTCTTGAAGGCTTTCTTGATAATTTGAATCCATTTCAGACGGAGCTCATAAATTTTCTATTTCTTTTTAAATGGAAACTACCAAAAAAGAACTTGGGGCTTGTAGGAATTACCAAAAAATGCTGATAACTTGTACAATCTCTCACAAAATAAACCAATAAAAATGTTGGGCTTCACCCCTTGGCCCTTGATCTTGTTGCCATATGTTTACTTCTTCCGTAGCTTGAGTCATCACTTGGGCAAGCCAGAGGATTGACCTTGCGAGAGTTTATTAGGACGGGAAGGCTAGGAAGAGATCTGAAAGCACCCTGTTCATAGTTGTACCTAATGCTGCTGTGTCTTTACCTATTTGAATTTCAAATTCATTGTTGCTTCTTTTCCACGAAGAACTCTATCAACTTAAACTTCACAAGTCGTCTTTTTTCATTTTCTACTCTTCCTTTGTTGAACATCAGAACAAAATTCAGGTGTTAAGGTTAGAATATCCATTTCAAACAACTCCGGTCACCCCCCTCTTACACGCATCAAACCAAATAGAAAAGTTAATGGAGGAGAACAAGAAGCCAATGGAGAAGCTTCGGAGAAAAGAAAATTAAAGACAGATTTTATGTTATTTTGGAATTGTTGGATTAAATTACGCGATGACTACAAAAATCAAGATTGCAGAAGAAGAAACTGGAACCTTCCTCCTCTTCTGCATATACCCCCGTCTCGTCTTTGCTCAAGGGGCGTTGTTGTAATATATTCTATGAAGCGGGGGTACCATCGTACATTCAACTTGCCCACAACCTGCCTAGAAATTTAGCGTCTGGGGCATAATTTCATTCCATTCCGTCGCCTTGAATTTCCCAACATTTTCTCGCCGACCCAATCCGATTTCCATGGACGCCTTCTCTTCCTTCTTCAATTCCCAATCTGCTTCAAGAAATCAGTGGACCTATGATTCCCTCAAGAATTTCCGCCAGATCTCCCCCGTTGTTCAAAATCACCTCCTGCGGGTAGGTTTTGCGATTTCAGGCTCTGAATTTTAGTCTCGTTTCATGGCATTTCCATGTCTGTAAATCGTATTAGATCATCGTGTGCTGTGACTAAAAGCATTTTTTCCCCAGAATCCTAGAATATTTGGATGGTGGCAAGTCAACCTTTTTTTCATTATTATTTAAAATCTTTATGATCTCATTTTGGGGTTATTCTATACGTTGAACCATTCTGAACGGATAAAAATTTTTCTCAGCTACCCAACTTCCTGGCTGTAATATTTGAAATCCAGTTATTTTGGGGCAGTTAGTCACAGTAGCTGCCTTAATCTTGTGCCTTTGTGAATGATCTTTGTAATTCTTTTCAATCAATGGAAGGGGAATCATATGTTACTGTTTTTATTCTTCCTGCCTCGGATTTGAAGTATTCTTTTTTTTCAGAGTAGAGGAAACGGATGGAATCTATTAACCTCTTGTTGTACTTTGTAGAGGATGATTTTATTTTGTTCTCTATGAATGAGACTCAAATGTATTTTAGTTTGCAGTTTGCACTTTGCACTTGTGAAGTTTAACTTGTTCATAGTATTACGGGGGAAAGAGCACACTGTCACTATATCGTAACCATGGCCGTGAATTTTCAGGTTTATATTACTTTAAGCTGCGCATTGGTTGCCTCCACCATCGGGGCTTCTCTGCATTTAATATGGAATATAGGTGGCATTTTGACCTTATTTGCATGCATAGGGAGTATAATTTGGCTCATGGCTACTCCTCCATATGAACAGGTAGTCTCATAACATATTTCTGTTGGTTTTATATTCTGTATTATATTTCTATACTTACTTTTTTTATGAGCAGCTAAAGAGGACATTTATCCTGATGGGAGCTGCCATGTTTGAAGGTGCTTCGGTGGGTCCTTTGATTGAACTTGCCATTGAAGTCGATCCAAGGCAAGAGTTTCTTTATCAGAATGTTTGATGGAATCTTAAATTCATATTATAGTTCAATTTTCTAGTGTAATGAGTTTTTATTTATTTTGGCTACTTCCCCCTTCATGCATTGATTACTTTTCCTTCGTGAATGTTGTCAGAGTCTTGCTTGGCTTTGACGAATCTGTTTGGAGTTCGTTTTTCAAATTAATACTAAGCTGTTACCTTGGGGAAGGAGGGTCTATGTCTTGATTTCCTCATATTGGATTTGTGTATATCTAATTCCTTTCTTTCCTCCAGTGTTCTAGTTACCGCTTTTGTAGGAACTGCACTGGCCTTTGGTTGCTTTTCAGGAGCAGCCATGCTTGCCAGACGGAGAGAGTACCTCTACCTTGGGGCCTTACTTTCTTCTGGTCTGTCCATGCTTACGTGGTTGCATGTTGCCTCTTCTATTTTTGGGGGTTCTACAGCTCTCTTTAAGTTTGAGGTACTTGAAAATCTCTTACTTGAGCGCCTAATTCATCTTGCGTTATTCTTGCAATGAAGTAAGGTTATCCTCTTGTAATTTTTTGCAGTTGTATTTTGGTCTCCTGCTGTTTGTTGGATACGTGGTAGTGGACACTCAAGACATAATCGAGAGAGCACACATGGGGGATTTGGATAGCGTTAAACATGCATTAACTCTCTTCACTGATTTTGTTGGTGTCTTTGTCAGAATTCTCGTTATCATGGTATAAGCCTATGATATTCCGTCACATTTTGATATTTGTATTTATATAGTCGAGTTATGTGGGTAAACCATATAGACGTTTATACTGATTATTTACCTCTGTACTTGGTGTCTGAAGCTGAAGAATTCTTCCGAGAGAAAGGAGAGGAAGAAAAGAAGAAACTAAGCGTGGGACAGCATCAGTTGAACTGCAGACTCTACGTGGGTGTCTACTTCCAGATGAAGTGAGGTGTTGATGTGTGTGTGTAGTGCAAGTTTTAGTTGAGGGTTTTAAGTTTGGGTTGAGGTTGAACGAGGAGTTTGTAGAAAGTGGGTGTTGCTTTTGATCTTGGTACAAACGTAACGTGTTGAATTTTTCTCTAGTTGGTATGATTTAACGTGCCTGTCTTCCTTATAATTTACAAGATCTAGAATTGGACCATCCAAAATTCAATCAACATATGACGATTGGTGGTTTACCATCAACCCTTATCAGCTACTGAATGTTGTTACTTGGGAAGGCCAAAGATGATGGTGCTTTCTTTTCAAAATTAACCGAGGATGAATATCAGTGCCTCACAAGGTCCCTCCTACCCTCCCCCTCCATTTTCTTTTACTTATTTATCGCTTGTTTAAAGGGTTAAATTGAGAATATAGTTGCAAGATTATTCTTTTAAATGCTCCTAAATAAAATAGGGGAATTGTAACGCCAGCACTCCTATGAATTCTAATGGTTCAGCTGTTTGACTTGGTTTAACGAAGCTGTACCATTCTCTCGTCGTCGAGGAGAGGGGCTACACCAGCGACCCCCTCACTAAGCTTATTTGTACATTCTTCTTTCAATGATTATTTATTTATATCTATTGGTAAAAATATCTACAGTTAACTGTTATTTAGATCCATCAGCATGTGTTGCTCAGGAACCTACCAACCACATAGTTTCTTTAAAAAACTGGAAGCATGCCCACCTTAGAAAATAGAGTCTCCTTCTTCCCAATTACACTGAATATGTTTTTTTTTGTTTCCAAAATAGTTTTTCTAAATTTTGGTTTTTGAGAAAACTAAAATGGGAAACTCCTTTAAAAATTTGTGTGATTAAATGCATAAGAGAACATGATCATCAAACTAGAAGGATTTATAACCTGCTCGCACGGGCATAGCTCAGTTGACTCATAGATGATAGATTGGTTACAAGAGCCTAGGTTCGACACCTGCATTATCCTAGTGTGGGAGTTGTTACTCCTAATGTTGGGGTAACTCCTTGGGATTGATGTGCTACCAAGCCCATCGGACACCGTAACATCGAGCCCATCGGCAACACCCTCGGCCATCACCCCATTTTCTAACTTAGTTGCTCATTTTGCAGGTACATTAGCCTTGGCAACTCCAACCGAGGTTGATAGAGAGCAACCAAGACGAGTGCTCACTTGGCACCCACAAGGCTCGGCCTACCCGGAGTGCGACACGGCCCACGCCGTGCCACATTAAGGGTCTCGGCCACCTCCGTAAATAAGTGACTAAGTGTCACATTTCTTTTCAGCAAATAAAGACTTGAAGAATAATAGAAGCCCAGCCCAAAGATGAAAGCAAACGCACGAGTCAAATTATANAAGGCTTACATGCCTCATTGTAAGCAAGTTGAATTTGATAATTAAAAGTGCTTAGAGCCTTATTATCAATTCCATTTCCCGACGAGTCTTCTCCGTGAGTCCTTCTCGGCCAAGCCTCGTCAAACCTTGAGAGCACTCCGGTGAGTCATATCCGAGAGTGAAACCAAGGCTTACCGATTGAACACTTGATCACTCAAGTGTTCTAATCACCCAACCTCTGATCCATTCCACTTATCTTCCATCATTCACACCATCCCGCACCATTAACATCCCTCCCCGAGCCAATCCCATTTCCATTCGAGCCTTCCTCTCATTCCCATCACCTAGCTTCCGCATTTCCCACATTATCCGACGAATCCCACCTCACCTCTTCAAACGCCCGAACACTTTTCTCATTTACCGCAAACCATCATATTTTCCGACTCCCCGACGCACCCTCGTTGCCTTAGCACGCATCCCACGTACTTTAGGCACACCAGGGATATCAGGTAAAGACCTTCTATCTCTGGGCCACTGAGTCACCGTGATTTAACTCCCTCACAAACTGTCGGGCCGAGATGTAGAGGCTTTGGGGGCGAGAGATTTTGCCTTTTGGGTACAAGAAAGATTTATAACCTATTGAAAGGCCTATATGCTATCAAGTTCATAAGACCAGCTTATCCTATGCGATGACTTCCAAATCAAAATCGCGAAAACCCAATCGAAGTAAATCTTAGTTTTGAAAGAAGTATAAAGCTCATCTTACGTGGGAAAAGAAGTATGTGAAAGCTATGCCAAATGTAGGAGTGAGTTTCCTTAATGCTTAGGATTCTAATGGGCTTTTATATTGAGCCCTTTTTCGTCCTAAACCATGTCGAAAATTACAGGGTAGAAATACGAGCAAACCGAAGAACATCAGTTCCCAAAGAATGTAAAGAAAGTCGGAAGGCTGCTTGTTGTACTTCCACTCTGGCCGTCCACCATAACAGTGTATTCCTCTGCCAAGCACAGACATAGGTTTCTGGGCTGTGGAGGGGGTTAATCTCAAGGCCACGAGAAAAAAAAATGGACACGAAGGCCATGTGAAATAAAAAATGGACTTGAAGGCCATGAGAAGTTCAATTCGCTTAGCCCACGCTCATCTCCTTCGCCATCGGGTTTCAACGCCTCTGGGTTCTCCTTCTACCCCCACCAGTAGACTCTGAAAACCCCCGTCTTCTCAGTTCATAAAAATCGAAGCCTTTTCTAGTTTGTTTCGCTGCTCCTGTGACTTCCAATTCGCTATACGGGCTGTGTTACCTTCCATCCAGACCCTCCGACGAACCCAGCAACAAAGTTGACGAAACCTTGAAAGCAAATCTCCCAGATACCTCGGCTCCAACGCTGCAAACCATGAAGAATAGATTCACCGTTACCTAGCCTCCCCTAACTCGGTTAGTGCATTCCTTTTCCGTCGTGAATTTTGTGAATCTCAATCTCTGTACTTTGACTATTCTTTGTGGGTTTCAGTTTTAATACGTTGAAATCGCCTGTTGATGGTCTGCATAGAATCTTGTTTTCACCTACATTCAGCTGTTATTGTTTCCCTGTGTGTGCTTTTTATTCCATTCTGCATTCTTTTTATTTAGGTCATGTGAATGTCTGGTTCTTAGTTCCCGCTTGACGAAGTTCGTGATGATATTCATTGTTTACTTATCTCTTGATAGACTTTATCTCACTTGGATTTCTTATTTTTATCCTTATTGCTATGATTTTTCTAACTAGTATTTTTTCATGTATGGGGGTTGCATGAATTCGATAGAAACCTCCATTGACAGAGCCATGGTACAATTTCATGAGCATATTATCACAGAGCTCATTGAAGACGCTAATGGAGGTCTTGTGATTCTGTCTTCGGGTCTCTCCCTTGCCAAACTCATCTCTTCCCTAGTCGTCATCCACTCTCCCAACCAAGGCACTCTCCTTCTTCTATCCCCTGCCTCTAACTCTCATCTCTCTCTTAAATCCCAAATTCTTCATTACTTCAGTACCGAAAAGTACGAATCTCAATCTTTCCCTCATGAAATCTCCGCAGACCTGCCTGCTCACCAACGCCTCGCCCTTTACTCCTCTGGCTCTATATTCTTCGTCACTCCTCGAATTCTCATTGTGGACTTACTTACGAACAAGATTCCCACCTCTAACATTGCAGGTCTTATTCTTCTAAATGCTCATTTGCTCACCGAGACCTCTATAGAGGCATTCATTGTTCGAATCATCCGCTCTCTCAATAAAACAGCTTATATACGGGCTTTCTCAGACAAGCCTCATGCAATGGTATCTGGTTTTGCAAAGACAGAGCGGATCATGAAGTGTTTGTATATTAGAAGGTTGCACTTATGGCCGAGGTTTCAAGTTTATGTTTCAGAAGAATTGGAGAAAGACCCCCCAATAGTAGTCGATTTTCGGATACCTATGACAAGGTACATGGTTGAAATTCAAAGGGCCATAATTGAGGTTATGGATGCATGTTTGAAAGAAATGAGGAAGACAAATAAGATAGATGTTGAGGATTTGACAGTGGAGAACGGTTTGTTTAAATCTTTTGATGAGATCATAAGACGCCAGCTGGACCCTATTTGGCATACTTTAGGAAAGAAGACGAGACAACTCGTTTCGGACTTGAAGACTCTTAGAAAATTGTTGGAATATCTTGTAAGGTATTGACTATTTAAAACAACAAAACAAACACGACTAGTTATTTTGAAGTGGAAATTTTATTTTCTCTATTTTTGTAGTTTATGACTCTTCAAGGGAAATATGCACATTTTCAAAATGAAAAAATAATGTTGTGATCATGAAAGCACCTGATTATTTTCATTTGGATGTAGATACGATGCTGTGACATACTTGAAGTATTTGGATACTCTAAGAGTCTCTGAGAGTTTCAGATCTATATGGATATTTGCAGAACCGAGTTATAAGATCTTTGACTTTGCCAAGAAGCGAGTGTATCAAATTTCAAGGTCAGATGGTACGAAAATCAATGAGCAGAGCAAGAGAGGGTCTAGCAAAAGAAGCAAAATGAAAAGGAGCAACCGAAATGAGGAAGAAGGTGGAGATAATATCAACATTTTTCTTTGATTTGCTAGACATATTTGATGCTATCAATGTTTAGTTCTGTCCACTATACTATATAACTTCCACAGTTGCGTTTTTTTTCCTTTTTGATGATTTAATTGGCAGCTGTAAATGCTGGACTAATAGTAGATGAGGTTTTGGAAGAGCCACCAAAGTGGAAGGTGTTACGTGTGAGTGATTGAGTTCCAAATAGCCTTTTAACCCCTTCCTCAAATGATATTACAGCTACTTCCATTATTCAAATTGAATTTTCTTTGTGATGAATAATATGACAGGATGTTCTTGAGGAGATAGAAGCAGAAAGACAAAATAATGCTTTTTCAAATGATGAATTAGGTGAGGTTGAAGAAAGCAACAATGATATTGTTCTTGTTGCATGTAAAGATGAGCGCTCGTGCATGCAACTTGAAGAATGTATCACAACTAGTCCTCAAAAGGTTGTGTACTCTGCCTATGATAGCAACCCAAGAAAGTTTTTAGTGAAGCTTCCAATTGTACGCACTAAATAGTTCCAATCTGTGAAGTATGCCAAGGGTACTTTATGGTTTAACTTGCATACCTAGGCTTAATCTAAAGTCAGACTGCGTAAATGATCTAATATATTCATTTGGATTTTATGTTGTGCAGGTCATGCAAAGAGAGTTGGAAAACTATTTGTTGAACAAATTAGAGTTGTGTGACTTGCAAAAAAACTACAAAAAGAAACCTAGGGACCCCAAAGGCTATGGAGTTCTTGATGGAGTTGTTCCAATAACGCCAGTGCACAAGACTGAAGCTTCTAGCTTAAACAGGGAAGAACACGTTGCTTTACATGAAGCAGCATCAAAAATAAGAAATAGGTTGAAAAAAGAATCTCTTTTTGTGGGTGATTCTCAGATCAATGGAAACACTAATGAGCACAAAAAGAAAAAGAAGAAAGTGAAGAGAAAAGGTACCCCTAATATTCAGAGCCCTGGTGTAATAGAAAGTGATCTAACTCAAATAGCATATGACTATAATGCTGAAATGCTCGAGTCAAACTGTGATTGTGGGACAGATAAAACCTTTTCTGTTTCACGTGATTATAGTGAAACAAGTAATCGAGGAATCCCGTTAGTTGAAGGGGCTACTGAAAAGATTTTTGAAGAGATCACTGGTATGAGTTCCAAAAAGGTTAAGCCTATCCCGACCGTGCATTTTTATGCCCTCGAAAGTGATCAACCCATACTTGATATTTTGAAGCCTTCTGCCATTATTGTATACCATCCAGATATGTCTTTTGTGAGACAATTAGAAGTTTATAAAGCAGAGAATCCTTTAAAAACATTGAAAGTGTATTTTCTTTTCTATGAGGAGTCAACTGAAGTGCAGAAGTTTGAAGCGAGTATACGCAGGGAGAATGGAGCCTTTGAATCTTTGATCAGACAGAAATCCTTAATGATGATTCCAGTTGACCAGGTATAACATTTTAATTTTATCTTACATTCTGAAATGTAGATTGTTAGCAAATAATAACTTGCTAAGTGCATGAGAACGGGGAAGCTTCTTGAGGCTTAACTATGGCTTGAATTGAATTAAACAAGCATCAATTGCAAGCTTGAGCATGATTAGACCATAGTAATATTTAGGCTTTATACGAATTATTTAAACTACCAGCCTATTAAGTGAGAACACTAGCATGAAAATATCATACCTCTTTACAAAGTTGTCTGATGGGTTTCATCTATATTTCACTCAGGAAGGATACTGCTTAGGAAGTTGTTCCATTGAACAACAAAAAACTATATCTCAAAACTCTACGACAAGAAAAGCTGGCGGAAGAAAAGAAGTTAAAATGGAAACGCAGGTATGATATTTTGTCTTAGAAAATTTGCTTTCACGACTAATTAACAAAATGTGTTCATAGTTGTAAGCAATTGTTACATTTTTGTAGGTTGTAGTAGACATGAGAGAATTTATGAGTAGTCTTCCAAATGTTCTCCATCAGAAGGGCATGAACATCATTCCTGTGACATTAGAAGTAGGTGATTATGTCCTCTCGCCACAAATTTGTGTGGAGAGAAAAAGTATTCAGGATCTTTTCACGAGCTTCTCATCAGGACGACTTTACCATCAAGCGGCCACAATGGTGCGGTATTACAGAATACCCGTTCTTCTTATTGAGTTTTCTATCGACAAAAGTTTTTCGTTTCAGGTAACTAGAGAACTCATTAAGATAGAGTAAGATATAAATGACACTCAGATTAACTTTAACTTCTGTGTGCAGTCTGAAAGTGAACTTGGTGATGATGTAACACCCAACAACATCATTTCCAAATTGTCATTGCTTGCTTTACATTTTCCCCGCCTACGAATAATCTGGTCTCGAAGCCTTTATGCTACTGCTGAAATATTTGCATCTCTGAAGGGAAACCAGGATGAACCTGATGCGACCAAAGCCATTAGAGTTGGCATTCCCTCTGAAGATGGCATGGTGGAAAATGATGTCAGGTACTACATGCAGTGGAGTTGGTACGAATTACGAAACCACTAAACCTCATTTTGATGAAGTTTTGAGGCTACTTCAAACTAAATATGCAACTTTAATTTTGATTTCAGAGCAGAAAATTATAATACATTGGCAGTGGAATTTTTACGGAGGCTTCCAGGTGTGACGGATTCAAACTATAGAGCAATAATGGATGGTTGTAAGAGCTTGGCTGAACTTTCACTTCTTCCTATTGAGAGACTTGAAGAACTGATGGGTGGCCCAAAAAATGCACGAATGCTCCGAGAATTTCTGGATGCCAAGTATCCCACTTTGTTATGAAGGTAGGAACAATCATTGACTGAAGTTTAAATATTACAAATGCTGGGTTATAATGCAAAGAGCCAGACATGGGAAATTTGTAGTCTGTGAGGCCTAGTAATGTAGAGGGGAGGGGAGTTCAGAAACAATGGTGTTGAAAATGAAGAAAGATTGACGAGCGTCATAGAGATTGATAAGTGACATTGTTGGCCTGCCAGAAGGACTGACTTGCGATTTCAACTTAATGAGCGGGACTCACCAAAGCGGCTTGGAAGGTGATCTATTTGCTTATGGCCAAACATTTCAAATTTAAAGACAGTGAAAAGTATTTTAGTAGTAATCTAGATTCTCAAAATGAGAATGTTAGATGATTGTGCGACTGCATTAAGATTATCTCATCTCCTGTAAACAAAAATAAGAAAAATGCCATGTTTATTATTTAACTAGGTGTCCGTGGTATTTATCGATATTATAAAATTAGAGTGGTGTTGATAATTGATCATATGAAATGTTAAGGCTGGTGGAAAGCAGAAACTAGTTTGTTGTCTTGTCACCTGTGAATCAGGAACTAGGCATGCTATGGAGTCTGAAGACATCTGAACACACTGTAAAATTTTGAGAAATATGACATGATTGCAACTCCAACTGCTTTAGTTTTTGGGAGAGAAGATATAAAGTGATCTCAATTAGTTTTCTGTCGATTAAATTACAATGTGCACACCATATCCACTGCCTATCTGCAGCCCAAATAATAATAACAACAACAATAAAGGGAAAATACGAGGAAACGGGCAAGACAGCCTGAGCAGGTCAATGATCATCCCACAAGAAGCATAGTAAGACCCAAAGGCTTTTGCAAACGTAGCCCCGAAATCATATTTGCAAATCATCTAGAGAGACGTCGCCTGCACTCAGCATCTTCAGCTTCTGCGCCACATCAAACCCTTCAGATTGTTATGAAGAATATTTGAAAGTAATTTTATCGTCTTACTTCAGATCCCAACTTTTCAATATTCCAAGACCATCCCTCTAAACTCTAACCTAGCCACCTGCTGTAATAGTCTCCAAGTTTCAGCTTTTTGACCTTAATCTTCTACCCCCAAATCAAAACTCATACCCAATCTATGTCAAAAGCCTAATATGAACGATAAAACTATGAAAATTGGAGATGTGTTTCGATTTGAGGCTTTGCTCGTAAGGAGCTTGAATGCTTTACACATGAAAAGCATGAGAGAGATTTAACGAAATTATGACAAAAATACACATCGCAACATATTTAGCCAAGTAGAGGGTTATTTACAAAAATGAAGGCATGTTCTATGACGAATAACTAGCGTAGTGAGTAGAGAAGTACACTTTATCCTAGAGCGAAAATCTAGGCAAGCCCCCTTAAAATTCAAGTTTGAAGGGACTTTAATGCCATAGTTTCTTACTGGTTTGATTTCATTGCTTATTTCATTAAAAAAAATGAAGAAATACATGGTAATTAAGGTTATCATTGCTATAGTCCAAAAAAAAATATAGCTGTAGGGCATATATTTGAATAAGGAAAGAAAAGCACACCGTTAGGAATTGAGGGGGGTCGTCCAGACTAGATGAACCTAGAACAACTTCTCTGCGAAGTTCAGCAGTGAGCTTGTGACAAACCTTAAGCTGTAAAATGAAAAATGTTTGAGCGACAAAATATTATTAAGTGAAAAACCATCACAATTTCTCAATTAATAACAAGTATCACATACCTCAGATCTAGTGGCTCCACCTACTATAAATACAAAAATACGTCGGCCCATTTTCTTGGGATCACTAGATCCATGTCTAAGAACTGAATCGCTGCAGGCCATTCGGTAATATTAGATATATTACCAAAACTATACTATTATTTGTTAAGTCATGAAGCATATATGGTAGCCAGCATAATAATAAAATCTTTATCAGTAACAGAAGAATTAAACCCTTGCACAGGAAGTGTAAATAAAAACCTTGAATAGCCATCATCGGAATTGCGTGGTCTAGCCCATGTCGTCCGTCTAGATCTCATTGATTGAGCAACTGGAGATTGTTGCACTGGTGCGGCCACATGAGATGGTCCATGATAAGTAGGACTAGGGTCATTCAAACAAGGAAACTCATCCTTTGACAGTTCATCTTTGCTAAGTTTTTCAACAAGATCCTGAATATTTAACAAATTTTATCAGCTAGATTTTTTTCAGACGCAGATACATCCACAACTCTAACGCCTGTGTACACTTGCGCTTCTCATCCAAAACTAATAACAAGTATCATCCCATCTGTCTGTAATTAAAATGCCTTCTTTGTCAGTAAATGACTTAAGCAGTACGGTCACCAAATTTAGAGCCAATGTCAAACTCTTTATGTTTTGAAAATTTCACTCTGTTACAGCCCAACATGATCCAGGTCATTCCATTATCGAACAAAATATAATAATGTGAAAAGAATGATGTTTCATTACCTCTATCATAGGGTAAAAACGCGATAGTTGCCACGTTTCCTTTTCAGTGTTTCGTTCTTTCCTAATTCCACTCTTCTTCTGACAGTGTATTAATTTAATTATGACAAACAATTAACGGAACATAAAAATAGGTTAAAACTGGGGGATAGATATTACCTTGTGCATGTCAAATTTCAAGGTGAAAGCTCCTGTTGAGCTCTTTTTGCTGTCTGGCGAACCTCCAAGCATTCTCAAGTTATTTATTGCATTCATATCTTCAGGCATTAATTTTGCCAACTGACGTTCATAAATTTTTTCAATCATTATGATTGGGATCTACGAGTAATGAATAGTTTGTAGACAAATATGGTTGAAAAAAAATGTCACTAATGCACTTTTCCATAAGCTATCATCGTATGTGTCTTTAAGAAGTAAAATGTATTGCATATATTTTCAAACACCATAATAGTTTTTGAGAAATGTTCTTAGTGATTGTACAGTACTTAGGTATTTCTACAAATATTCCAGGAGACAGTAAGTAGAAACAATTTTACATAGAAACTGACCTTCATTAAATTTTGACCCTTCTCCCCCTCGAATTTCTCAGGATAAATGGCAGCAAGAATCATCAACAACCTCAACTTGTTTTCAAGACTTATATCCTGCATTTATAATCAGGCTAATGTTTTCTAGTAATAAAAAGTATAAGAATTTATTAAAAAACATATGTAAAAAAGATATTAATATGCGTCCAAACTCAAGCAATTAAAACAAACTACTTTTCCACTTCCTAGCCCAAATTTTCATAATTATCTCTGAATCTCTTTCATTTTCTCACTATATCCCCATTATATTGGTTATATAACTTCTGCATACATCCGACATTAGAGTTGACTCGAGCGAGCCGAGCCAGAAATTTTTTTGCTCGTCGAGTCTGTTAAGCTTTTCGAGCCGAGTCAATCAAGCCTATTCGAACCGAGTCTGTCGAGATTTTTTCCAAAAATTTAGCTCGAGCCGAGCCTGTCGAGTCAAGCTTAACATACGTAAATAACTTTATTTTATATTTAATTTTCTAAAATATTTTGTATCATGTTATTTAAAAATTTAATGAATAATTAAACACTTAGTAATGTAATGTAAATATTTTATTAAAATATTTAATATAAAAAATATATTTATATTTAATTTACAAAGGCTTTCTGATAAAGACTTGTTAACAAAATAATAAATTTAGATTCAACAACGAAACTTGTCTTTTACAAATCACAACACCACAACGGAAACACGAAATCGCATACAAAAACAGCAAAGGTACAGGCTTTCGAGACCATGTTGTCTCCCACCAAGCTTTTCTTCCCCCCCACTTTCCTGGTGGAAACCGTCCATTTAATGTGAGAAACTGTCAATGACAGTTTCTTCTTTTGTTTTGGCTTTATTATTTCTTTTCCTTTGATATGTAAACCGTATAATCGGTTTATTCATATCACTTTCTTTTGGACGTTTCTATGCGAATGAAATAATTAACCGATCTTAAAAGTTGGGCTTATTGAGTAAAGCTCGAACACTAAGGCCATTAAAGACCATGGCTTTATGATCGTCCGATTCTAAAGCATAAACAATAGAGCTATTAGATCATGGGGAAAGAAATCCTAGGTTTCCTCTATCTGAACTGTATATTTCGATGTCATTTTCCTAACCATTTTTTTACGCCTCTAATTTGTGCGCTAGGGCTTTCTTTGTTAACATTTCATTCTTTGGTGTAGTGAGGGGTTAAAGAGACGATTTTGCTTTCGATTTCATCTAAATCATCTTGCCCTCCATTTGAACATAAATTAGGGTTTTGCTCGAATCTGTTAGATTAGGGTTTTTTCTGCATCTGAACATAGATTCGTCTTGCCCTCAGTTTTACTTTCGATTTCATCTAGTTTTTCTTGTATCTAAGATTTGTAGTAAGTTTTTTCAATGGAGGACGAGAAAGCATTGTCGTCGGCTCGTGAATAAGCTCGAGGATTCTAGCCTGGCGAGCCTGGCTCGCTCGCTCGAGCTTTCGAGCTCAAGATTTGGGAGCGTAGCATGGCTCTTACTATTATTCTTCTTGCTATCACATTTCCACCCAATTTGAGACTTAACCGGAACCTAGGTTGAAAAAACACAGCTTTGAGGTGAAAGACAAAATCCTCATTTGGATATAGATTTTCAAAATTTAAATTAATCAAGCACCCCAAGTTTCAAATGAAAACCCAAATCATTATTCCACCCACTAGAACCATGCCAATGCATACCATGTTGAGTACCTCCGAGAAATTAAATTACATTCATTTGCACTTTATCCCACTTTTCTCCTTTTTCCTCTCTAGCAACTAGTTCTTTCTCCATAAACTTGTCTTGTCCTTAATTTGTCATGAAGATCATCGCTCTGATACCCCAATTAATAAGTATACAAACTCAAGCAATCAAGAGGAACTACTTTTCCACTTCCACATCTAAATTTTAAATGATAAATAACCAATTCTGCTTCTTTTTCTATTTCATTGGATACAACATATGACTGTGGCACAGCAACCCCATCCCAAATTTTTAGTTCCATTAGTTATCATCTTAAAGTTAATTAGTTTATACCTCAACTAATAAGTATACAAACTCAAGCAATCAAGAGGAACTACTTTTCCACTTCCACATCTAATTTTAAATAATGAATAACCAATTGTGCTTCTTTTTCTATTTCATTGGATACAACATATGACTGTGGCACAGCGACCCCATCCATTAGTTCCATTAGTTATCATTTTAAAGTTAATTAGTTTATTTATTTCATCTTCTTACAGATTTATTAGACATTTTTTCTCTTCTTTGAGACATTTTAAAGATTTTAATCCTAACTTGAACTCTATTTTAAAGTGTTATCATTAGTTTTGGGAAAGACATTCGTGAAAAACTAACTTTATTCCAAAAATATATTCTCCAATATTTTCTTTTATTTTCTGTTTTATATCAAAAACAATTATTGAATCACACCTTTATTCTTTTTTTCATCATCTTAGAACTAACTTCTAAATAACTTCCCTTTGGAAATTAAATGATTGCTGCACAAATTAAAAAAAAGTGTCACATGGTCATAACTATCCAATCACAACTTAAAAGAGAGCCATCTTAGGTGGCTTATCAGATATCTATATTAATTTTCACTACCTGATTCGTAGTTAAATGTTTAATGACATCTTTCGTTTCTGCGTCTCCAAAAACAAGGCCCTGTTCAAGCTGACCCAATTCTCGAAGTCCCTGCTCCTTGATTATTCTGTTTATTTTTCCAGCAATCTAAATTGAAAGTAGCACACATATAAGGTGCAATGGACAAAACTTTTCCATATTATAGGCAAACATATGACACTGACATGGAAATTTCAGAACTGAAACTAATAATCCAACCTCATCATCCTTTCTAATTAGTTCATTTGTTTTCGAGAATGGAAACAATACGAACTTTGGTTAAGTATAAGAGACAGACCTCTACATGAAGAGAGAGCTTGTCAATTTGTTCACTATATTGTGGCAAGGCTTGGACCATCTTCTGCAAGTCCCGAGTGGACAATTCACTACCATCTCTGCAAAAAAGTGACATTTTAACATCACAGATAATAACATACAACACTTATATGAGAAATATAATTAATTAATTCAAGTCCAAATTTTGAACAGTCATTAGGTAATTTTTTCATCAGAAAATTATTGAGAACTATAGAACCAGACATGTCTAATAGAATTCTGAATGGTAGGAAAAAAGAAACTCTATCACAACACCAAACTGCACAATGAAACTGCAGCAACACGGAGTTGGGAAAGTAACAGTGATCACCAATAATCACATAAATGTGGTAAGTAAAATGAACAGGAATGCCAGAATGTGAAAATTAATCCTTTATGTAAATGCTGTTCACATACTGAAAGTAAAGACTCTAGTAAAAGTTCCTAATCTAACTCCCTAAATCAACAAATAACTTTCTAATAAAAACTGAAAATCATATCCAAAGAAATTATGTCAAAAAAGCGATAAGGAAATCCCAGACTCAAATCAATATTAAAGTAAGGCACCTACGAATAAATGAATCAATTCAGTGAAAGTGCTTATCAAGTGAGTCTTTACTACTTTTTCTGTTCCCTTCCACCACGATTATAAGCTAACTCTTCTCAGAAAAACCTTTCTGCTTTATAGTCATATTCTTTAACACACTGCCATTACTATAGATCTTAAATGATCAGTCGTACAAACCTTGAACCATGATGGATTTGTGCGGCCTTGTTCTTAGATATGAAGTTGGTCATTTTTTCATGCAATCTTTCGCTAGCCTGGCAAGTACATTTATGATTAGAGGGATAAAATAGTGTAAAGAAACTATGGGTACCAAAAGTGGAAGTCCTACATCTGCTATATGTGCATGGCGAAGTTCAAACCAGATCAGATCATGATCCTCCAATAGAACTTCTTTCTTTTCAGGGGGACCACCAGTTTTACTAGGAACCTGAACAGTCAATACCCCACAATTGATAAACCAAAACATTTTTGAAGCATAAATAAAATGTATAATCTAAAACCAACCTCGTGCACATATTTGTTCCCCTCCATATTTAATAAATCATGGCACATTGCGTCATAAGTCCATTCATGTATAATAGGAGCAATCTAGAATCAAAAGTGAATCTCAACACAAGATGGGACATACACGAGCTGAAATGATAAGCTTACAATGAGTTGGCATAGTTTTCATAATGCTTTAGAACCTGGTCTACTGATCTATCAAGAATGAGCAAATCACACGTTTCTGTCACAGGAAAATTCGGAATTGTTTTCTTGTATTTCATCACACAGTCATAAACACTAGCAGCAAGCTTTGTGGGAATTAAGTCACGGAAAGTTGTCATAGTAGTTGCATCAAGGGACCTGGCAGCGCGATAGCGGACAGATGGAAACTCCTGAAGATTTAAACCAAAATAACAAAGTTAAGAAAATCTGAAGATAAAATATGCAACATTGAAAACTCACAGGCAAGTACCCGTAAAGAAGCAAAAACTGTAGCTATCCGGGTGCCCATGTCATGCAGGCATGCAATACCTTTCCCAGAGCTCTCCTCGTCACAAAAAAGTTCCTCTAAGGCTTTCTCATTATTTGTAGTAAAACCCTGTAAATACCAGTTACGAAATCAACGTAAAAAATGTCACACCAATTAAAACTAGCAAATAATGCTGCCTACATCTGTATTTTTCTTGTCCTATGAAATAATATTAAAACTCAGCCCTTCCCCCCGACACAAATGAGTCAAAAAAATGCTAAAAGCAACGTCAGTTGTATAATCCATTGATTACTCTCAAACTCGTCAATGGTTGAAGCAAGTTTACCAAAATATTCTCATCTTTTATTCATCCATACTTCAGCAATGAGATGAAAATGTTAAATAGAATGCAACGAAAAATATGTAGCCCAAAATTAACAAAAAATGGTCATATAACATGCACTAATGTTCCCAACCAAACTAGTTGACCAAAGTATGAATTTTTTAATTAGTAATGTTAAAATATACCTACTCTAGTAGAGGTAGTAAAGGTGCTGAAAGTTTTAAGATGAAACCAATCATAAGTAACAGAGTCATATAAATTAATCATTTTACAAATATTAAAATAAGAAGCCTATACCTGGCCATCGATGGCAAAGTATTCCAAATTCATCTGCATTGCACGCCAAATACCAGTAACATATAGCAAGTTTTTTATAAGTTGTCAGTACTATAAAATAGATATGCTAGGAAATTTTCATGAGGAAATAAATATCACCTCTCTCAGTGCACCTATTCTAGGCAAAACAGTGGCATCCTTTTTTATGTAGCTAACCAACTCTTTTGAAATGGGAGAACTGAAGAAAACGAAGGCCCTTCGAAGATTCAAATGAAAGGAGTCACAAAGATTGATTATAAAAACAGTTTCAACAAATAAACAATCAGAGAAAAAGAGTGAAGGCACTTCACGTACTTCCTGTACAAGGGGGACCTTCCAGCCATATCTGACAAGAACATAATAACACTGTAGATTTGCAAGAAAGACACCAAGCAATATTAGAATTATTTTTCATAGGGAAAACAAATTAGAACTGTTATATTTGTAGCTGTATTTTTTATAACTGCTTAGCTAAATTCAATTCTTCATGCATCATCAAAGAAGCTAAATATTTAGTTAGAAGCCCATGTCTCCTCTGATCTCACAATTATGTATCACTATTTTCATATTCCCGAAGAAGTACAAACCATATTCCAGAAACACACGAATAACGCAATTAAAGAAGCTAAATAATTAGGGAATTAGACATCTTTCCTCTGGTCTCAGTTTATGTAATACTATTTTCACATAACAAAATAAGTACCAGTCATATTCCATAAACATAAGAATAAAAAGAAAACGCCAAGAATAAATTTGCAAAAAAAAAGAGCTCTGAAGAAAAAGCAAATTGGATTTGCATTATCCCAAAATAAAGAAAAGTACGATCGGAAAACTCTGGAAGTTGACCAGTTCATACACATGAAATATCTTGCAGTGCAACTAATATTGAAGATAGAAGAAATAAAACATTATAAATTACTTTTCTCGTGAAGGCTGGACAAAATAAATGGCATCCATAGAAGGTAATGGCTGCCTTCGCCTATATATGTCCTCTACCACTGCCATTTTAAAATCCAGTTAGTTGGAATAAAAAACAAAAACCATATGAAGTCTAAAACTACAGAAAAAGACATGTTCCTTCAACAACAAAAAAGGATCAGTAGTGCACTATGGTTTTCAGAGAATAAACACACTCAGAGAACACATCCTCAAACAATGCCCTCTCAACAACATAAAAATCTCACAAAAATATAAAAAAATTAATTTCATAAATTTTTTTTAGGTTACGCCCAGACAAAGAACCTGAAAAGTAGCCATTGTATCAGTCCTTCATAGAATATATGATTTGCAATTATAGTAGCAAAAGAGGACGACAAGAAACAAAGGCAAAGTGAAAGCCAAAGATGTCAGCTAATATCACAACAATGAGAAGGGTGTTTTCCCATATCATCGCTCTACTTGCACAAAAGAAAAAAAAAAGTAATGAACTAAAGAAAGGGATTCTAACATTGAGACAAAACATCTGCCAAGCCGCAGTTCATAGTCAGAAATGGTTTTTCATGGAGTATTTCTCAAGAAATTTAGTGCTCTTTTAAAAATTTAATAAGTTTTGTTGACCACGCTTATGTAGTTCTTACTAGCAAGTGAGTCCAGAGCTTAGTTAATCACTTTATTCTTATTTCACAAAAGGTTTAGAAAATCATAATACCAATATGGTTCAAATATATATTCCCAAAGTTTTAGACACCAGGCACATTAAAGTTCTACAACTGCAACTTTTATATTTTTACTTACTGAACAAATGGATAAATAGATTAAGCAAATCTTCAAATAAAATTGATATAAGAAACTGGAAGATTTCTTTTGCAGTAAAGATATGCTATGATTTTGGGAAGCTCTTCCTCTTTAAAGTTTAAAAAGCTAATTCTTAAGATAAAAAAAATGTAGTAGATGTAAGCTAATTCTTCACACGCTATCTCTTTACAGCTACTATCACTCCAATTACAAGCAGTGAACAGTAGATGTAAGCGAGTAAGTAAACATTAAAATATTCTAAGAAAATCATACTTCTTCTGTTACGGACTCTTTCATAGGAAAGCAGTATGCTAGACGTGGCTAATAATTAGATTATTATCTTGTTATTTCATTTAATTGTCTTTTATTAGTCGGAAGGATATTTTGGTAATTTACAATTAGTCAGGTAGTTAATCTTATCTTAGTTAGTCTTATCCTAATCTACGGATAAGTCTTATCTTAGTTAGTCTTATCATAATTTACGGATAAGTCTTATCTTAGTTAATCTTATCCTAGTCTAAGGATATTTTGATAATTAATCAAGTACGTCATCGAGTCTATTTAAAGGGGCCTTAGCCCTTAGAGTTAGACATCAATAAACAATTTAGTTTTCAATTGTTTTCTTTTCTTTCTCTCTCTGCCATAGTTCCCAATGGCCTCTCGAGGGATGGTTACCCGATCTCAGGGTAAACAACCCGAGAACGATCCTAACAGCTTCTTACATGAAACACCTTCATCTGTAATATCAGCCATCTTGCAAGAGTACGACATAATCTTCACCGTAAGTTTGTCCATGATAAGAACCTAACCATTGAAACAATCAATAATGAAAAGAAAGTATGTCAGCATGTTAGCACAATAACATAAAAGCACCCATGTAACGTAAGTGCTGATGATAACTTAAATATTTACATGAGTGTATCACATTTTTTCAGTAAGAAAAATGAATAAGAAGCATATAATCCTAAAGTAACTATTAAGAAACACAATCATCTTGCTTGATAATAGAAGCAATCAGAAAAGAAAGTATTTGACATCTTAGCACCATAAATAAAAGCACATATGTAACGTAACTGCTGATAACACTTAGAATATCTGCATAAGGGACTCACATCATTTTTCAGGGAGAAAAATGTATAGGTAGCATATAGTCCTACGTAACTATTAAGAAACACAAACATCTTGCTAGCCATATGGCAATTAGATTAGAGGAAATTCCAGCAAGTTACAGAGTTATGGGGAAAATTGCATTGGATGTTGAATGGATACAACCTGAAGAGCATGAAGAGTGGCTCAAATCTCTCTTATTTCCTACCATAGAGAGTGGCTCAAATCTCTTCTATTTTGTACCACCAGACACATTAAAATAATCACCCCCAAAAAAGCTGGTTTTCCCATCTAAATGTAAATGTAAATAGTATCTACCAAGTGCACTCTCATCCATCCACATCATCATCCCTCCAAAAGCACGTTTTCCAATTTTACATTCTTTCCTCACTCTTTTGCAGCATCGGTATTCTCCTTCCTTTGTCCTTAGGGTTTTAATTGTTTGACCAATGTGAAGATACAGGAGGTTTATCACCACACAAGCATCTAAATGCCAACAATCCATACGATGAATGTACGCTGAAATAGGTGTGCATGAATTAGCACAAAAGCATAGAAAACTTGTAGGACAGTCACCGAAAATTATTGGAAATGTACCAACTTCAAAGGCCAAGACCAATTTCTGTAATGTTTCACATAAACATTTCTTATCAACTAGCACACTATCATGTATTTTGTACACGACCCTCACATAATATTGACAACCCACAGAGCACAGTTCTAGTTTAACCTTTTATATCTCATGGTAGTGGTACGGATAGTCAACATGGTTTTACTTTCACATACTTGCTCCTCAATGACTCTGATTTTACTGACAGGAACTTCTGGCAGAATAGATCATAATCTTTTGAAGTACATCACTTACAGAGCAACGGAATAATAACATTCAGATTTCAAGATTTAAAATTTGTATATCCCAGTGACTACCCAAAAGAAAAACATTTTTTTTGAAAGAAGGATGAATTTTAAGATATAATGTAAATAACCTTCCAAGTCGACTTTGAATCTCCAGTTTTAGCTGCACGAAGCATCTCCTGCAATAATCCTAACAAGAAGAAAATAAATAAATAAATAAATGGTAAAAGTACCATCTCCAATCAGATCACTAAATCAGGAAACATAAATGTAACGATCATGATGACTGATAACTCCAAGCATATTAGGAGCTTCCCCTTCTCAATGATATTATGTAATCTGATATTGATATAGTTGTAGTATAACGGCTTCTTCAGCTTCTGGTATTAGTTTTAAGTTGTTTCACTCTTTGAGAGATTACCCAAGTGTCATTCTCAGTTTAAACTCTTTAATTAGAATTGTCTAATAAGTCACGATTTCAAGAATAACGAACTTAGAACAATACGTAACAGCATGCAAGCATTAATAGAAATTTTGTATTTCCACTGGGAGAGGAATACATCTTCTTAACGCAAAATATTCAAAGAAGACTGATAAGGATTTTCAACTTGCGCACTTTAAGGTCTTCACATTTTTGCTTGAAGAACGCAAAAGTCTAACAAATTGTTGCTTCAGTCGTAATCTGATGTTCATTAAGTGGAAGGTCGTGGTGTCTGTTTTATATGTTTAAAAATTCAGGTCGCAAGATTTCAATACATCCAGGTATTTCATCTTGATTTACTTGGGTATGGCCACTTGGGCATTTTATCATCCTTGACTCGGATCAATTTTTTAGATATAGATGCAGTTCTTTAGTCATCAAAATCAATTCATTTTTTTTCAGTAAAGATAGAAAAAAATCCCTTTGATCTAATTGTCACCTTCGACTCTAACTAATTGAGACTCGCCGGGGCTTATAGTGATAATATTGACAGAACGTGGACATCGGCAGTTTTTTCTAGTTTTAACGGCTAATGGTCACTAAAAAATGCTGCATTGTAGGAATACATGGGTTTAGAAACCATTGAAGTGAGACCGAATGTTTGAATCTGAAATGATTACTAAAGAGATAAAATAATACAGCAAAAGAAGAACAGACAGAAACTTCATTTAACAACAATGCACTACCCAGAAGCAGCAAAGAGAGAGGGATTAAATAATGAAATTACCCAGCAGAATAAAAAATGAGATGAAAAAGGAGAAAGGAAATGAAATAGAGAGATAAGACTCACGGTCGCGGCTGATCTGGCGGAAATTCTTGTAGTCGCCGCCATAGGAGGAGGAATCGGAATCAGAAAGAGAGAGTGACATGATCAGGCTCCGATTCCGGTCTCAAGATCGCTCTGAAGCGAAAAGAATATGGACAGACGAATGAATCAGTGATCGAACAGGGGAGGGTAGCGGAGAGAAATAAATCGGAAAGTTGAAACGAACAAGGAATGATTGTGCTTTGAGTTTTGATTTGATCAGTGGGAAGACGTGCTTTGACTAGTCGGGGTCGGGAAGGAATGTGTGGTTGACGAACCAGCAACCAAAAACGAGTTGCGTCTCGGACGGCTTATGGAAAAGTAGACCGGTTCGGATCCATCGGTCAAAGTGGGGAGTACGGAGTAGGACGCGTCTTAATTTCCAGTCCATTGGGCCGAGAACAGGCGGGCATCTGAGCGAGGACCAAGTTGTCCTCCATGAAGCTGAAGGAGGCCTGAGTGGCCCCCTCCCAACGAGGAGCCTTCGAGGATGATGTCGGGTCCGGTGCGAGGACTCCATCGCCAGAGAGGAGGCCAAGCAAGGAGGAATTCAGTTTATTATTGTGAAATTTTTCCTAGAAGTCCATGAATTTCAGTTTATAATAGAAGAAGAGGGCGGTGCGCTCCATGGCATGTGCAAGAAGGAGTGTAGAGCATGACAAGTCTTCAATGGTTGGTGCGGCATGTGCAGATTTGAGTTGTTTATTGCGCTGTCATTGTAAACACCCATTACACCTAGCCAAACACGCAATTAAACTTACTTGTTTCTTCTCAGTTACACTCTACTTTCTCTATCTTTACACGCAAATTAACCCACCCCCCAAATTGAATTTTCTTGGTGTCTCAACCATCTTTTACATTTATACATCTTTATGGATTAAAATGTAAGACACCAATTCTACAACCACCTCTTAATGCTATGGTTTGGTAGACAGTTGTTTGGTTGGTGAGAAACCTCCATAAAAACACCCAAACAAACTTAATGCAATCGATCATCCATGCGCTAAGAACCCTAATGATGAAAAAAGTGTAGTTTTACACGCTCATTTATCTTTCAACTCTTTCCAATGGTGGATTACTCTAGTGCTTCTTTTCATATTCCACCGGGCCCAGCAGCGAGTTCCATTCCAGGTCGCTGACAGAATCAAAATCTAAATCGTGGATGCCCAAATCCTGACAGTCGAGTAGCCATGAACAATTGTCCTCCCAGCTCCATGAAATGCCAAACCCATTCCTATGTTCTTCTTCTACTTTAGTTTTCCACAGTTCATCAGCTTGAGGAGCTTCCTCTTCGGTCCATAAATTGTTCGTTAGTATTGATTCCTAGTTGAAGAGATTATCTAACACAAGAACTGAACTATCAACTGCCGAAGAATTTTCTGAGGTGGAGCTTAAGTTGTCTTCCGCCGGCATGCAGGGTTTTTCCTCCTCCGGTTGACGGTGAATTTCTAGCACCGTTCCGGCTTGTTTTTTGAGCGGTTCATGTGTGACTGGATCAATCCCCATTTTTATAAGCTTTTTCTTTATATGGGTATTCCAATGATTCTTTATTTCATTATCAGTTCTTCCTGCTAGTCTGGCTGCAATTTTTGACCATCTAATCATCAAAAATAAAAACCACATTACTAAATTTACTCAAGTTCGAGTTTTGTATATTAAATGCATGCAAAAATAATCGTAAGAATTAGAATACGAGCTAAGCCTTGGAATTTGATGAAGTTATGAAAAAAGATGGTGACCTATTTCCTAGACAGGCATGAAGATCGATAACCAGCTGTTGTTCTGAATCTGTAAGGAGGCCTCTTTTGAGATCAGGTCGGAGGTAGTTAGTCCACCGGAGACGGCAACTTTTGCCACATCGTCGGAGTCCGGCGAGTTTGGGGACGGGTCTCCAGCAGCATTGGCCGTTAGCGAGAATGAAGTTGATTAGCTTTTTGTCTTCCTCAGCCGTCCACGGTCCTTTCTTCACCCCAAGCTTATCACAGCAAGGCTGCCTCCCCATAAGAATGGGGTTTTCAGCTTTTCAACCAAATTCTTTTGGTGTTCTACAAAGCTATTTTTTGCCCCACCCACCTCTGTTAATGGACTAATTCCTCACCTTCTTCCAACAAATTATATATAGAATTTTAGAGAGAGAGAGAGAGAGTCTAGGAGCTACCATTGAAAAGGAAAATGACAGAGGAACTAAAACGAGGAAGTTGGAGTGCGAGGATGACGAGGTAGCCAATAACATGTACTTCAGTTTAGAGTATCCTTTTAGCATTGCTAAACATCCATTTTTTTTTTGGAAGAATACGTGTATACATATCATTACTTTGTACTATTCAAAAGATTCATTCCTTTTGCCTGACATCCTGAAAAAAGATATCGCTTGGTAAAAATTCTACATGAACGATGTTATGGACAAGGAGGTCCAGTAACACATTTTTCACGTACAAAATTGATCACATTATTTCACATTCAAAATATATTGTCTTTGTGACACTGAAATGCTAATTAAAGAGAAAGAGCTTACAATGGAATGAAATAGGTACCGGGAGATTTTTAACTCAATTGGAGGCAGTTCCACTAAGAGTCAATGTGATGTAATGGGTGTGGACAAATGAGGTCAACTCAAAGACCTTCTTGCATCGATTGCAGCCGTCGCCCATTTCGTCATTTCGTCATCACCATCTCACGTGTCGTTCTCTGACTGGTAAGCTCTTGGGTGTTGCTACCCCGTCCTGCCTTCCCTCCTATTCTTAAAAATAGCCCTCTGATTGTGTATTAAATTTATTCCATTCCGATCTCCTGATTTCATTTTAAACAATTTAAGGATCGATATATTTGAGCCAGTAAACATCTCACTACTTTAACTATTATTATCTGAAACCACTGTTTACAATTTATAAGAACCTAATCAACGTCTAATGAGGGTGTAGGTCCAATTCTTTGCGGTGATGTAGATGATAAGAGCATGGTTGCAAGCATTACACTTGGATACACCTTTTCTTAATCTTGTCCCACAATTCAATCATTATCTTATGAAGACTCAACCTCCATTCAATGCAATTTAATCTGGATGAAGCTAATCTATCATTAGTTACGAGATTCGCTGCATTCTGAATCTGATTTTTTCACTTGAATTGTTTGCAATTCTATCTTTGATAACGAAATAGAAAAAAGAGCCTAATCTCTTAAATTGCTTGCACTTTGCCTACTTGAAATTTAACACAGACACTTTGCCTACATTTGGATGCAACCCTTTAAGAAACATGCTTCGAACTGGCACGATCTAGACTTTCATGAATTTGGAACACTTGTCAGTGCGAAAACTGTTTGGGTTGACAAGAAATAGCCGCTTAACATGGATGGTTTCTGGGATAATGTTTCCCTCTTCTTCGACCAAAACTTCATTTCGTTGGTCTTCGACTTAATGCCTTGGAGGTAGAATGGAGCTTAAGAGACTGATGAAAAAATCATATCCACAAGGCAACGTGATTTAATATTCCAAAAGAAAACTAAAATATCTTAGAAAAAGACGTGTGTCTCGTCATAGAATCTTGGAAGAAGGATCGAAAGGTTTTTTGTTTTGCTATGGTGATGACGTAACTAATGAAAATAGTAGGAGGATATTTTAGAACTTTATAGTTGATTCGTAACATTATTACAAACAAGAAATGTCAAATTTGAGTATGTTGTGTGATTAAGATATAATTGTTTTGAGCGTGGTTAGTTCTAGTTGATTAATATTGATAATGAGTACTTAAATGCATCAGCTGCATGATAATTCCAAGTAAATTAATAGGCCAAATCATGGCAATCACATCTCCGGACACGAAAGTGACAGTCCATCTACCGTTTGAATACTAAGAAAATTCCATTAGTTTTTGAATTTTGTACATTATTTGCTGTATAGTTTTTGAATTTGACTCTATAGCTCATGTAATTACGTAATTAGTGGGAAATGACAATATAAGAGCTTGAAGATAGGCAGAATAAAACAAGATTTGCAAGTGTTGTACTTGGAAAAATACAATAGTCTTGTGACTTAAAACTTGCATTACGAAAACAAAAATGCCAATCAGGTTTGTCAATTCGTCTCAAACGGTTCGAAAATGGTAACCCACAGTACCTTGGGTGCGAGCATTAAGCATTAGAGCAAAAGCTTCCATTTTTCTGGCATTCTACTGCTCCAGATCGACGCGCCAATCGCAGGCATTCTCTGCAAATTCTGACTTACTCCCCTCTTTCGAGAACACCAAACTGACTGTCCAGATACAGGAGATTTTGTGTTTAAATTTCTTCGACGATTGCAGAAAAGGAAGGAAAGAGGTTGAACTGCCAATTCTTTGACTTTCAGGTAATCTGCATTCATTATGAGCTCAATTACTTACCTCCCCAATTCAAGTGGGCATTTAGCAGCACCATACCAGTTACCAACTTAAAATCTTAATTAGTACGTTGGCTCCTATAAAAACCACTGGATTCAGGCCATGCAAATTATTCTTTGACTTTCAGGGTTTGCTTTTTAAAAAATAGGAATACTAACTACAATTACAGTTGAAATAGTTCTTATTGTTCGTGCAAACCGCCTTTGCATCAACAACCCCGCATTCTTCAAAGTCAACACCTTATTTCCGACATCATCACTCTGATCAACCTCCTCATTGACTGGTTGTTCGGGTCACTCTAACCATATACAGCCATTGAAGTCCATATCATTAATATCGAAGTAAAAGCTCCGGTCAACGTTAATCTGCCTCCTCCATTTTTAACTTCCCCGGTTCCTGCAAGTTCAATCTAAGATCAACCGTCATGGACTTCGTTGCTCAATGGACGTGATTTTTGTATCAATTCCACGGTTGAGTTTTGGAAAATCAAGTAAGATATAACTGGAGGATCGATTTTAAGAAAAGCTGAACACGCGTCAATCATGTCATCTTCAGCCCAAAAAAAAAAAAAAATCTACAAAACCAGAGTAAGTCGAAAGAATGGTGTTACCTGCGGCAGGTCCCGGGGGCAAGACCTGAGGAGACCCAGCTGCGGCTGAAGAAAAGAACAAGAATGGATCAACTCTACTTTCTCAGCCAAACACAAGACGAATAAACTAAAAATGACTGAGGCTTCACACGAGTTTATGAAAACTTCATTTTCACGACGACATTCATCATAACAATTGAACTGGAAAATGAGACAGCTTATCAAATAAAAGAAATCAGGAACTGAAGCTTAAAAGTTGGAAAGCAACATACATTTGCAACTGTTGATATCAACCGCAACGCCGCAGGCAGTGCCAAGATGAAGAGCCTGAGTGAGATTGACTCCGAAAGACTTGAGCAAAACGGGGTTGGTGTAGAAACTGCAAAGGCAAGCAAGCTGGGTGGCGACCGCCTGTTTGAGTGGGTTGCAGCAAGACGCAGGAGGGTTTGAAGAGTTCAAATAGTTGCTACATGGAATTAGGTTTTGAGTACAATCTAAGGTATCGCCTTTTACACATATTGAAACGTCCAGCAGAACCACCATTACAGCCAAACCCATCAAGATTTTTAAGATTTTTCTTCCACCCATCGAGCTTCGGATCTCAATCTCCTCTGCTATGGCTTTGATCTTGGATTGCGTATTCGCTCACTATGATTTATAGAAGTGGGTGAGAGATATAGTTGGAAAATAAATGGGCGTACCTAAATCACGCGGACCATAAATATCGAGGTTGGAGAAGGATGAGAAGCATTGCTACCAGTGCACACCTACAGTCATTTTCTATAGTTATGAACATTATGGTCGCTGCCATTGGCAATGCTCTCTTTTTCTCATACGTCATGCCCTTCTGTTTTAACAAGTTCCTGTTATTTTGCTCAATCCAAGTGCCTACGTAAAGGTTTCTCCTTTGATGAATGGGTCTCGTGATAGACCATTACCGATATTAACTTAGAGACAAAATCATGAATTTGCTTTAACAGACAAACAAGGAGTTGAGAAGATAAAAGCGTGCACGGTTGAGATGGAGAGGAAAGTGCAACGAAAAAGGTGATTTTTTGGTTCCAATTTCCTGGATTTTGGCATGCAGCCTTGTTTAAGCCAAGCAAAACTCCTTCCTTGAAGGAATGAGATCCGACGAAATCCACACAAGTATTGAAACACACACTCATATTAAAGTTCTGTTTAGAGGCACAAACTAAAGGTTACACCCTCTCTGACTAAAGATTTGTTCAGAGACGATAGTTCAAATTAAAGTTTGCACTTCATTCATGACTCTAACCTTGTACATAGAAAATCCATGGATGTGTAATAGAGGTTTGATATAAAGAGAATATATATATATATATATATATATATATATGGAAATAGCTGACATAAGAGCAACTTAAATCATGCACAAAGTTTATATGAGATCATCAGTTGAAATTACCCGAACTAAAAGCAGCTGGGTTATAGTAAGTAGAAAGACCCCGACAAAGAGAGTCCAAAAACGTCTTTCATATTCATTTAGAAAATTTTAAGTTCAAGGCTAGTTTTTGAACTGACCAGTGTCCCAACTGTTTTTACAATTATATTATGTGAATAGAATTTAATGACCTGTTTGATCAATTTTGTGTGGTTATCGTGGATGACATACTGAGTTGAGAATTGTATTTAAGGGTCATGTCGCCTACCTCAAGAGATAAGAGATGGATCGACAGTCATATGCTAAGAAGTACAAGTGCAGCTTTCGGATGACTGGAAAAGTTCCTCGGATGCATCTTGACAGTACCCCATTGAATCCGACTGAACCTGAAGTGTTAGATCATCCAACTTAGTTGACTAGTTATGGATCAAGGCATAATGAAGCAAGAAAAAATGATTAAGTGAAGCAGAAATAGTGAAAGTTGAATATACAAAAGTGAGAAAGGAAGGTGGCGGCACGTGAAAGTAGGGTTGGTTTTGTCTTTGACAAGGCTGCAGAAATGAGATGAAAGATATCAACCAAGCAGGAGCAGGTGCACTGGTGTAACAGGTGTTGAAAATGAGTATGTAATGGCCCCAGACCAGCGGTTTTACTGCTGCCTCTGCTCTGGTTCATCTGATCAGGGTTCACGGGACCCATGTCTCATTTGTGGAACAGTTGGAGAAATGAAGGGCCTGGGGTCACCATCTCTGCTCTCTGCGCTGCAATTGATTCCTCCTCCCAGACTGAAGACTCCACTCCATGTGGTTTCTTCCCCTCCATTATTGCCTTCAGCTCTCTTCACATGCTGCTCACGGCTTCACAGGCAACGCTTTCAAAGAATACGCAGCTCGTGCCTATGCATCCCAGCAACTCATGCCCCGTTTCCAAGCCGCTGCAACTTTTGGAAACTGCTTTCCAACCCATTTTCAGAAACCTTTTTTTCTTTTGGAAACTAATGAAATGTGTTGGTTAAAATATGTTCAATGATATTATCTAGAAAATTAATTCAAAACGTGGTTCAAAGCTAGCAAACAAATCTGCTGTCTGCCACTATCGAGTAATTAAATCAGAACACTACACCATAAAGTCGGAAAAAAAAATAAAAAAGCTTTGCTCCTGCAGTAGCGTTGGATGAAAGAGAGCTGTCGCATCAGCGACAAAACTCCACCAAAACATGGATTTGGTTCATTGTATCTACCTCCTAGGAAATTGTAAAAGAAAACAAAGATTATCAACTCCTTTCAGACCAGTTTCCACCATTAATTAGTCTCTTTTTAAGAAGTTAAAGGTGGTGCGAAATGCCATGAGATGGTAGCATGATTTCGACTATATCAGATCTGGTCATCGTGTTCAATGGAAATCCACTGAAAGAAATATAAGAGCTTTGAATGTAGAAGGCAACGACAATTAACCCAGCTTTACTTATATTGCACTCCATTTTTACTCATTACACGATTAAAAGAAAAAACATAAGGTAGCCTTTAAACAGCATACTAAAGCTTTTACCTAAGAAATCTCTCGACACCCACACCGAGAAATCTAAGCTTCTTGACTGTGGCGGCTTAGTGTTTCGCTGCGAATCGATTAACCAGAGCCAGGGCATTGCTAGTGACTTGAGCAACAGTGACCACTCTCCGCCTTATGGCAATCTTTAGATTCCCGTTCATCCGCCGGCCGCCGAACCCATCTAGGCAGGTAGTCTCGTCGGTGAGAGCAGCGCTAACCCAAGTCTGCACATTACTCATATGCCAGAAGAAATCCCGACCAACGAACCGTCCCAGATGGCCAAGCTCACTAGCCGACTGGCTAAGTCTATCCACACTATCCCCCATGTTTTCTACGCAGTCGTTGGCCGCTTGAAGCTCTCGATACTTCAACCCTCTTGTTCTGCTCAACCTGGCCACAAATGCAGAGGCTCGGCGCGCGCTGGATAGGCTGACAGAGAGTGCAGTCTGGGCCAGCTGGCGCTCGCTTTTCCTTATGGCTCTGGAGTAGCCGGAGAGGCTCTCGATGCATAGCACTGGGTAGCGAGTGACTCTGCAAGACGTCACAATGAAATCAGAAGGGCTGGTCCGGCTGGTGGCGGCGGGACTGGCTTTGACGAGTGAGCGAAGGAGGAAGAAGAAGAGGAGCGAGGAGAGGACAAGGTTGGGCATTGCTGCGGAGAAGATGGCGAGACAAGGGGTAAAAAGAGAGGCTCTACTCTACTCCAGCTTGACTTTCTCCCTCCATTGTATAGATCTGAATTTCCTTGCTTTTTATTAATATTATGGAATACATCAGCGTTAGAGATTCCACTACAGTTGATATAGTCAGGCCGTGGAACTTTGGATACCCTATTAACTACCCCCTAAGACTAAGAGAGCCACATGCGTTGAGATGGTGAAATGTTGAGCTCATTTCCTTAAATTTGGTTGAACGCGGGACTCCATTTTCATTCTTGATACCAAAAAAGTCAAAATCCTTCGCGCCTAGAGTTCTCACACTCTGACCCGATAACATGTAAAGGAATAAGTCACAGTGACTCAGTAAGTTAAAAATGAGAGTCATTTACCTGCATCCACAAAGAGTTATTCTACATTAGAGTTAACAACTCTCATGCTGCGACTATCAAACTTCGAACCATAGAACTTGATATCAGCGTTGTCATCTGTGAACCAACTGAACTAAGCTATAGGCTTCATTTTCATTCTTCCACCAACTCGGGGTGGTCCAGCTCTAGAAATTTGGATTTGGTTGGGTTTAATTTTATAGTTAAAAGCTGGGTGAGAACCCTGTGAACACAGCTGTCTTTCATTTAATGATTCACCCCAGCATCGTATGAATGAACTGCCAACTCTAGGCGCTTCTATTTCATTCCGGCCACGGTATTTAAAAATGTGATTTTTTTTCATATAATTTTGAAAAACATCCACCTCCACCGGTGTTGGACACGAAATGTTGCGACATTGGTTCGACAAGTATGAGCTGTGGACTCTAACACTCATAGTCGACTCCACATTAGCTGCAGTGAGGCAATTATGAGACGGCACTGTCGAATTGGCAGAGTGCTAGTGTTTTGAGAACATGGCGCAAATCTGCTCCCTAAGAGCCCAAACCACGATGCATGGTTGGACGTCATCCTCTTATCTTTCATGCCCAACATGGACGTGACAGCTGAAACATAATCACCAGCCAATTAAAACAAATTCATTTGAATGAACCCAATCCACACAACCCAGGAGAAAACTACTCCAATTCGTCACCTACCTGCGGAAAATATGTGTATAATTTGGTTCAGAGAGATTTCTCACACTCCCAGTTTTAGCAGTCTTCAAAGTGGCAGTGGCGGCTGGGGAAGGTGGACTGTAAATGAGCAAATGTCCAGAACAGGGTAGGAGATTTGAATCACCATCCAGGAATCAAGGCATTTATTCGTTTCCTACTTGTAATTCTTCTGGTTTCTTCGACCCATTCTGGTACTCTCCATGAAGCCCACTAGCTCCATTGTTTTGGCCCAAATCATTTGTTTACTGAATCAATCATGGGAATAGGAAGTATTTTTTCAAGAAAAATAAGATCAGGTACATCTTCTAAATAAAGGAGGCTTGAAGTGAGTGTTGCGTATAAATGTAAGTACAATCGTAGTAATAAAACACACGAGGACAAGTCAACTTTCGATACATAAAATAAATTTCAAAGTATAAAAAGAGATAAAGTTTTAATTTTTATGATTTCATAAACTAACTAAAATAAAATAAAATTACAGAAAAATAAAATAGTGATTGAACAGAGAAATAAAAAAAGATTTTGACCAAGTTTTATCGAATTAATTAATTGCTTAAAAGGCTCTTACGATTTTACAGCAGTTATTACAACATCAATATGATTTTATCCAGAATATCTAATTAATAAGGGTTGGCGTCGTCTCTTGATTATTTCTTTCACACCAATAATTTAGGCTTATAAATCATGTAGTATTACTCGATATTCCGTTTATAGCACAATCTCTAAAACCATATAAGCTATAATAAATATTACAAAAACACTTTAAGCTAAATTGTGTCTCTCAATTTAACCACTTTTATGATCTAGTATATGTCTAAGTATGTCTTAAATATGATCCTAAACATTATAGCACATGCAAGCAATAGATGAATAATAAATAAATAAATATATAATCACACGAATAAATAAATATAATCACAAGCATTGAATAAATAAATATAATCACACGACGTTAAATTTATGGTAGGTGTAATCGCGAATAGTGTTACTAATTGGCATAGTTACTTAAAAATAAAATCAAGCCCTTTGCAAAAGTGGTGCCCTATTTCATTGATTATAACTAGACGCTAGAAATCATAATTGCAATTATTAGCTTCAAACGACGCGCGTTGAACTTGCATTTAACAGTTGACTTGAGAAGCCAGCAGTCAAATTGTCCATGATATTATATATTCACTTGTTTGTCATATTGCCAGATAACAACAAGAGACACGAAGGTTAACCAAATTAAAACAACCAAGCGTACAAGAACAATGTGAGAGAATAAGCAGTTTCAAAACAATAAATGAACAAACACAATACCCCTTTCCTAACTTTGACACTGGCTATTTAAGAACGTTCTGATCTAGGATAAAGGGGGGAGCAAGCATAGTAATAGGTCCACATCAACAACGATCGAAATAAATACCCCACCTTAATTCACATTCATCTATATTTATGCACATAAAAACAAAACACATCTGTAGACTATAATCACCTCGATCTTTGCAGTTCAACACCTAATCTTTTTTTTACTCTTTTATTTCATCTTATTTCTTGACCAGACATACTCGGTGTTACACATTGTAAAATGCTTGGAAATTCAACGCCATGCTTTCTTTATTATTTAGCACTAAAACTTTGTCTTTCTTGGAATCTAACTCCTCGTGCTATAAATAGCGAGTTCAATTTGAAAAATAAATAAAAAGAACAATATTTGATGGCCCAAAAGTGCATATAATAATTGTTAGGGTAATTATTGAAAGAGAGAGGGTGTGTATATGGAGGTTGGTAGTTCTAATCAATTCCCACTTATATTTTTTGATCATTTATTCTGATATTAGTATTTTATTACAAATCCAAACCAAAGTTTGGAGCTCAACAACCTATGGCGTAGTGCCACCTCAGCGTAGAAGTGGACCCCACGTGACACTTGACTAACGTTCGAGACTTTTGCTTCACTTCTGTACTTGCTAAAAATAAGCATTTAATGAGATTTATTTAACCTTTTGCTGCAAGTCCCTGAGCCCCAGGCGCTGAACCGGCCCCTTATGGTGGGGGGACAGCGATCCCGCGGCTTAACTTCTCGGCACCTTTTATGCACCAAACGAAGTAGGACATGTGTCACTCCATTGCCACGTAGGAATCTGTCACTTATAAAAATGGGTCGGTGGGACCACGTGGAGGGAGGCGGGGGCCCACAGAGGGAAGAGGCCTGCACCCAAATGGTGAGCCTAATGATCAAGGGCTAGCCCACGCCGGACCGTCAGCCGCCACGTCCTCAGTCACTCCCCGCAGCATCATTTTATGGTGTGGGGCCCACTTCCCACCACCGTACTAAATCTGGCCCGGCTTCAACCGTGTTCCGCTGCAGCCGAGACGAGCCGCGCCGGCTCTGAGTAGGGACTCAGTTTGTAATTTTGGTATTTGGAGAGGAGTCCGTGTCGTATAGTGTAGGGTCGGGTTATGGGTCCCACGGATTACAAAAAAAAATAAAATAAAAAAAGGGAACTAGATGAGAGAAGGCGAGAGGCTGGGGAAGAGCTCTCCATAGTTTTAGACTTGAAAGATTAGTTTTTGGATGTGAATTCCAATTCTACTCTCTTGGAATGGAGGCATTCGGCAAGGATTGGTTTATCATGCCCGCGCTTTGGTTTGATCGACTGAAGAATGCATATCAGTTTTTCGCTAAACGAACACTTTAATTTAAACAATCCATTACGATTTAACGCGTGGTTTGTCCAAATTGCTATTTTGCTGATCTTTGAAGCAGAAAAGGGCAAATGATGAGGATAATCCAGAAAAAAAGGGCAATGCTTTTATTATGCATTAATGGAAGCTCTTGTGCATCTTGCAGACTGGATTCAACCACAAGCTTCCCAAACACATAAATCTCCTTCATTCATCATCTCGCATCATCAAATTCAATTCCTCATACATTTGCAAGCTCCGCTTCATCCTCGCCTTCTGATTCCCTTACATCATCCCCATCAGCACCATCTCTCTCTCTAAGACAAAGAGCGAAGAACATTCTCTTACGGTCAGCATCAGTAGCTGGTGGTTGATGCTTCTCTCCCTCTCTCTCCAACAGTGACATTCTCTTTCTTGAGCCATTTTAGCGCCACCCTTTTGTGCTCCAAAGCTTTTGTAATAATCAAGCTCTTCCAAAAAAATATTAATAATAAAAGAACATGAGTGGAGAAGGAGTGAGAGGGATGGATTATTAGGGCATGTGTGTTCGTGTGTTCCTGTGTCTTATTTAACCCTGCCTCGTTTCGGTTTTACCAGTCCCCCGGCCTTTCCTTTTCGTTTCCTCTTACTTTCCTCTCTTTTCCATTCCTCGGGATCTGATCTCTCTCTCTCACTGCACAGAGAGAGAGAGAGAGAGAGTTCTAATCTTCTTTCAAAGTACAGCAGCTTGGTCTGACTCAATTTCCGAGGATTGGTTTGTCGTCATTTCATAGTGCGATCCTCTTCTTTCCTGTCTCCACTTCTGCGGCTTAGGATCGAAAAAGCAAACAACCAAGCAGTTTGGTTTTATCCAGATCGGCGAAGGAACTATCTCTCGCATCAGAATCATCTTTTACGTAGACACTCAATATATATAAAAAAGGTTGAGCTTTATCACAAGGTTTTCCTTCCTCATTTCTCTGTTCATCTGCATGTTGACGGCAGTTTAGGTTTCTTCGATCCATAACTAGATTTTGTTACAAAGGTTGAAGATGGAAGATCTAGTTTCTGTCTAAAACATATGTCAAATAAAGACATTGTTTTACGTGAGTTTTGCAGTGATCATATCTTAAAGATGAGTAAGGGTGCTTGTTATGATCTTCAAGTTGCTCTTGTCTTCCAAATTTTGGTACTATTCTCTTTTGTCTGCATATATAAATTGATCATCATCTTCGAAAATATATTTCCAAATCTATCTGTGATGGCGATTTATTTTTATCAACTTTTGAGTTGGATCGAGCCATCCCTCTCTATGATCATCTTTAGAATGTACTGCTACTAATCGTACGTCTAGAAACATAGAGAGTCATTTTGTTCTGAACTTCAAGTCAGAACGGAAAAGATCAGATTCAAGTTCAATTTTTTCATCAAGTTTTTTTTTTTTCTTTTTTTTTTGTTATTTGATGCTTTATTGTTTCATTGTCTTTACCGATCAATGGAGGATGCATACATAAAGCTTGTTATAATTTGTTAAAATGATGATACATAACATTTCTGCGTACATATTTATTTTATTTCTGTTGATATTTCATGCTTACTTTTATGGGTCAGAGAAATACCTTTTCGTGACTACTCATTAATCATTTTACCTATCCTGATGGAGCTAGAAAAACTCAGTAAAAATCTTGTTTTTTAATGAGCATTATTTTGTCAATTGTTCCTATGGAGCCCATCTTTCGCTTCAAGTTTCATCCACTTCATATAAGGTTGTGAAATTACATTGATCTACGTTAATATGTAATACTTTCCAGGCTATCTGTATGCTTCATAGTTAATAAAGTGATGGACTTGTGGTTTATTTTGGTTTGTTATTGACATTTGGCAACCTATCTTGGAAAACTTTAAAGAAGAGATTTTTGTTCAATGATTAATACGGAAATTTATGCAATTTCATGAAAAATGCAACCGCATTGCAAACAACTTCTATAACATTATAGGGTATTTCTTGATTAACTCTAACCAATAATGCTTATTACAGGTATAATCATCACCCTACAGGCATATTTTATGATATTTTCTGTTAGAGAAACGAGGTGGTTTAAATATATGATGCTGATTACTCATTCTGTTCTCAAACGAATATGCAGAATTTCTCGTGTTCTTCGTTCGAGTCAATTTGAAGACTATGAATGCATTTTCGCATGTTCCGCCAGGCTTTCGATTTCATCCGACAGATGAAGAACTTGTTGACTACTACCTTCGGAAAAAGATTGCTTCGAAACGAATTGATTTGGATGTGATCAAAGACGTTGATCTTTATAAAATCGAGCCATGGGATCTTCAAGGTATGACCAAGTAAAATATAGAACTTAAATAATTTCATATCAATTTGCAAAAGACAAAATAAAATAACTCATATTTATATAGATGTATGATGACTAGTTTTTTGCTTGTAAAAAGAATTGTGCAAAATAGGAGCAGAAGATGAGAATGAATGGTATTTTTTTAGCCACAAAGATAAGAAGTATCCAACTGGAACTCGTACAAATAGGGCAACAAAGGCTGGATTCTGGAAGGCTACTGGGAGAGATAAAGCCATTTGCACAAAGCAGAGCTTGGTCGGAATGAGGAAAACCCTAGTTTTCTACAAAGGAAGAGCTCCCAATGGGCAGAAATCTGACTGGATTATGCATGAGTATCGACTTGAAACCAACGAAAATGGCACTCCTCAGGCAAGTATACTCTTTCTCTCTCTCTCCATCTCTTGACCGCTTCCCATGTCTAAGCTCTCGTGAAATTTTTTAACTTATCACCAATAAAATGGTTATATATCACACATATATAACCAAATGCTTTAAAAATGTCGTCTAGGTTAGATCAGCTAAGATCTCTGACTGAATAACAAGCGCAATCAGCTTGCTCTATGAATGAGTCACTTATGTTTGCTCCAACGCTGTGTGTAGCTGCTCAGCTGAATAAAGAATCAAAGATAAAATTCCACATACTGATTATACTTCCATTGTTATGTGTATCAGGAAGAAGGCTGGGTTGTGTGTAGGGTTTTCAAGAAGAGATTGGCAACGGTGCCGAAAATGGGCGATTACGACTCACCAGGTTGGTACGAGCCGGACCAGCTCTCATTCATGACTGAACTCGATCCTCCCAACAACATTTCACATCCCTACACATCCTCACTTCAACACCATTACAAGTGTAAGCAAGAGCTGGAGTTGCATTACAATTTACCTCCTGAATCGTTCCTTCAGCTTCCTCAGCTAGAGAGCCCTAAGCTTCCATACGGATTTGACAGAAACCATGGCTGTATTCTACAGCCGCCGACAACCACACATGAAGAACAGCTGATTTATCATAACCACAGCCAAAACTTGAATCTATTTTACGAGCAAGGAGGAGATCAAATGACAGATTGGAGAACAATGGAGAAATACGTAGCTTCTCAGCTCAGCAACGATCATGATTCTTCCAAGCAAACCAATCCCCAATCGTTTCACTTGTTGGAACACGCCAACATTCTCGCCCTCAAATCAAAAGGGCCCGAGAGTAGCGATGAGTTCGCCTCGACATCTGCCTCGACTTGTCAAGCTGGTCTATGGAAGTGAAGAAGAAATAATATTCATATAGAGTATGATACATACTAATTATAGGAGGTGCAGTTCAAGCAAGTATTGCTGGAGTTGCTGTAGATAATAAAGTCGAAGATGGTGTATGCTTTAACTATTTGACTTTCGATGTCTTTGTATGGATGGATCTAGTAAAGGCTCTATGATAGTAGACAAACATGTTTACTATGAATAAGTATTACCTCGTACATGCATTTATAAGCACGACGAGGTTTTATTGAAACGTGTTTGGTTTCTTTATGTCAAATGTATTTTTCTACCAGTTCAATGCTCTATGCGTTGGATATAATTTGTAATTTAGAAAGCAAGTTCTATTCAAAATATTTGTCATAATTGCATATATGTAAATTAAAGGCGTTGATTAGAAAACTAAAATCCATACAATTCCATGCATTCGGAGAGCTTGGTCTATTTTGATGATTGCCACAATAAAAAGGATCTCGCATGTATAGTACAGCCATGTTTTTGTGAAATCTTCAGGGCCTCAAAACTAGATAAATATGATGGCTTAGTGTAAACTAAAAGAATTGCACAATCTTCCGTCTCTTCGCAAAAATTAAACGAGAATGATCGTCAAGCTTTCAGCTCCACTTGACTAAATATTAGGAAAAAAGCTAGCCAATCCGACAATATCTACTACTTCGATTAGATGTCAAAAAAGGTAATATCAAAAACACTAAGGCTTCCATATCACAGAGAAAAAAAGAATAAATTGAATGAAAACTGACACGTGATGCTCGATTCTTTGAAAGAAATTCGAAATAGAAAGGACAAGTAAATATTCTACTCTTGCTGAAAAACTGAAAGCTTACAACACTGCAACTTGGAAAAGTTTCAGTATTCGTAGGCTCGATGTACCTGAAAAGGGCAAGTATCGTCGTTTATGCGTAAAAATGGGAGGCTGAGAAGGGCAAGATCCACGAAAGCACAGCTCGATTCTTCTTAGAAATCCAAGGATGAAACGAGCCTCTCTTTGTAGACCAACACCCCAGGTTGAAGAAAGGTATAGCTTTATGTGATGTATAGTACGGGCAAGCAGACAGGAAAACCATCGTGTACAAATATGTAGCAAGTGTTGCTGATAGTGGATTCTCTTGTTTGGGAAAATCCCTTTTGAGCGATGCCAATGTTGCAGACACGGAGATTGTGTTGGTCTCATGAACTTAGAGAGAGAGAGAGGGAGGCTGGAGATTCGGCTCTTATATATCAAGTCAATGCATCGCCGAAACGACGTGTAGATTTGGGACGATTGATGAGGAGCAGGGTATGAGAGACGATCACGCGCAGTTACGAGTTTAAAGTTTTCTGGGAAAGTAAGCATGATTGAGCATGTGATCAAGCTCCCATTTCTGAGGCAAGAGTCATCATCCATCCCTGCACTGTCTTCCCTGTTCACTTCTAATAATTTAAGGTTCAGCGAAACTACGAAGCAAGAGAAAGATAATTTCGAAAGTTTTGAGTGACCTTGTACACTTGGACGACAAGCGTTGTATAGAGACAATGGAAAGACAAGAAGGATAAAGTGAATGAGATGGTGTCTGGTAAACACTAAATGATCCAAATCAAACTAAAAGCATTAAATATTAGTGATACAATATGTGTTGTTATTTATGGAAACATAGTACTAATCGATGCTGCGTGTTTTTTGTAAAATACCCATAAATATTTTCATTTTTCCTTCAATTTCCACTAATTATTATAAGTAAAATCTTGTAATATTTCATCTTCGTAGGAAAAAGCATAAAAAGTGTATTCATTTATGTCAAAAAGGTAATGAAATCGAGAATCATTACCAATGGCCTACTGAGTGTTGATACGAGGTTTTTTCTTGTCAACTAGAGAAAAATTGTTTCCGTCGAGTCTTCATATCTTTGCTCTTCAGTAGTTCATTAGTCAAATTTGATGGATAGTGGTTTCGGGGCCCCATTTTGTCACCTTTTTGGCCTCAGTTAAATGCTAATTACCCAATAAAAATAGGTGATGTGATTAGGCATGGCTTGAGATGCTTGTTAGGGCTTAGCAGGTGGGAGACAGGTGAATTTAGTTTCACTTATCGCTGTCTATCTGCTCATTATTTCGGTCCAACGACGCAGAAGAAGAGTAAATGAGAAGCAAGCATTGATTGACTTCTACAGTGGGAAAGGCGATGCCGTTTTCCGGCGCAGGGGCTCCCTCGTCCTTCTTTTTTGATTCTGTCGTTTGACAGCCATTCTCAACCTTCTTGAATCTTCAAAATCGACCCTTTTTAGCCATCTTTCGGTTCATCTAACCAGCACCGCAAAACCGGAATTTTTTAAAGAGAAATGTCAACAATCTTCGTCAATTTTAAAGTATGCACAGAAACAAAAGACAGGGATACTCTTCAATCGGTTTGCATCTAATCATTGACAACTTGGGGCTCCATTAGGCTGATTTACCAACTCTCGTGGATCCTAAATATGACCATGTTCTTATGTGGGCTGTACAAAAAGGCCAATTTTCATATTTTCCGCGCCCTCTGTGTGACCCCTCCATGCGTCTGGTCAAAGAAACGCTTTATGGGTTCTACTGTGATTGTTCCAAGAATATCTTAGAAATTTAATCGACAACTTCAATTACAGAAGAAAGTGGCGTATTATCTCTCGGCATTTATATACGTACACGCACAGAGAGGTTGAAAACTTGAAATTGGATGCGTGAAGAATGCAATTCAAAGATGTACGAAATGGCATGCAAAAGAGGAGGCGACAAACGCGGATCAGTTGTCAACTTCACAGTCTAAGCCCTAAAAGAAAACATGATAATAAAAGTAAAGCTTTACTGATATGCAATCAAGCAACAGCTCTTCCATCAGACAGATGGACCGAAAGATCTCCGTATCCTCACCCAACAGCACCAAAGAGCTCCTGTCAGCTTTTTTGCAGCCTTTCGTACATCTCTACGCGTTCATCAGGCCATCTCATTTTATATTGCATCCATGCTCTTCCACTCTCAATCTTTTCTTTCTGGTAGGTGCTGAGTGACAAATGCAAGTTCAATCAAGCCTTTCCTAAGCGAGAATAAGCCACTAATGATGTAGAAAATAAAGGTGATACTTGGCGATCATACTGCAACAACAACCCGGACAAAGAGAATAGGCCATTCCCTATTCTATTACACATAAACACGCCATTCAATGCGGTTACATAATGTTTTGATGTAACCATGAAGATGCAAAATTCTTCATAATTCAACGCTACAAGGTAAGGTTCAAACGATTAAACAGACTGTTTATTAGCTTCAGTCCATGGAACTTTCCATTCCAGTTTTGCTTGGGCAGATATGTCGTATACGTACAATTCTATTTTTCAATCTCTACCTTGGCCGACAATTGATGGGATATATTTCAACACTTTTTTTCAAATTTGACTTTGAGGCATCCTCCCATTACTGTTTTAGAATGAGGGAAGACTTTTGACGTTCGTTCTAATCTGTGTCGAATTAAAAAGAAAATCAATTTATTTGTTTTCTTCTTTCAAATTTCAACTGCTATGCTTGTTGTCACATTAGATGGAATAATAGGCTGACAGATCTTACGACACACTATTCATGGATGGATGCATCCGTGCATGCATGCATGCATGCTTGCGAAATTGAATGGCTTGTGCTTTTAAATCTGAAGATCGCTGATTTGTGTCGTGCAAAAGGCCAACAAAGAATTCTCTTTTGACGATTACTAGCACATTTAAACTGCATACGAGTTTGAACAGCGGCGTTCACGTTTCCAAATGCCCCTTTTTTTGGGGAAGAGAGTTGACTTTAATTGTGAATGGATGGATGATGCTGATGGTTCATGGTTTCTGAAATGTAAGAAGATGTAATTAGGAAAAGAAACGAAAAAAAGCCGCAGTAGAACCCTTATTTCACCAAAAATGGGAGATAAAAAAGCTGAAAGAGAAAAAGAGGAGAAGGAAGGAGAATTCTGACCAAATTAGCAAAAGGAAAGCATGACCAGATGGAAAAGTTCTTAGGAAAGGACCAGAGTGGTGTGAAGAAAAGGCCCGTGTTTTACTGACTTCAGTACGTCTGTGCTGTGTAAGGGGAAGGAGATGGAGTGGTCAAATCATTGATGCCAATTGAATTTTCTCTTTGGAACAATACTCCATCTTCGTCAACTTGACAAAACAGGTATTTCTTTCTTCTGGTTTTTATTGGACTATGAGTCTTGTTGTTTCAGTAAAAAGCACTTTGAATAGCATTTTGTTTTTGTTTTTATCGGTGGTTTAATAATTAGAAATGAATTATAAAAGAAAAACCAAGAAATGATCGCCAACTTTGAAGCAAGAGTAATGCGAATCTCACGTTGTCCTTTGTAGCCCATGATCCCCTCGGAGCTGCGCGCTTTCTACAAACTCTAACTTTGATAACACTATTAGCTCCACTAACATTACTTAGTTCGCTAGAAATAACTCAAGAAAGAACTTGGAGATGAACAGATTAGAAGAAAAGCTATGAATTACAAATCATGCGGGTGTGATTAGGGCATAGTGAGTTGAAAGAGAGAAGAAAGGATGAGTCGCAAGGATAGGGCAGGGCTTTGCTTATTGCCCGGGAGGTATTAGCGTCGGCCAGGAAGGAGCTCCGTGGTGGATCGGAAATTGAGGAAGCTGTTACAGAAGCAGCATTGAAACAACACCACAAGACAACACCCTCTTAACTTCTGAAAACAACAGGTGAGTGTGATGAAAGCGATTTCACCCCATGCACGCGTCTCTTTCTTGCTCCTCCCCCCACATCTGCCGCCTCTCTCTCTAGGGCATTGGGAACGACGCCCCTTTACTTGTTATTATCTCATTATTCGGAAAACCAGTACCATCAGAACTGTGTATGCGTAGGTGCCGATCTCTATCGATGGCGTGGCTCATGATTCGAACATAATTATATACAATATAAACGCAAGAAAATGTTATTTCTGAAACAAAAACTAGAGCATTATTCTCAAATCATTGGCGTGTTTCGACTTGAATTTAACAAAAAAAAAAAAAAAAA